>LR749832.1:1083652-1205310 GCA_902729485.2 Mus minutoides | reverse complement strand
AAAAAAAAAAAAACAAAACAAAACAATAGAGACAGTAGCATTCTGTTTATAGGTAGTTCAAGAGCTGACCTATATTGACTGGGAATACATTCTTAAGGAAGAAGCACCAAAGAAAAGATGTTAGTGGCAATAAGCAAAACTTTAGATAGCTGGTATGTCTAGGAGGGGAGTTAGGGATGATGGTGTGAGGGCCATATGAGGGGGCTTCTGCTGTGCCCTCAATAGTTGACTACCTAATGTAGTGGTGAATGAGGTCTGGCTTTATTTCAAAATGTAAAACTTTAGATCATAGTGAATCAAAGACCTTATTTTTCAAACCCAAAATGTTGAAACTTCCAGAAAAAAAAAACATAAATAATGTGCTGTTTCAATATACTGGACCAAACTTTCTGATTAGGATTCCAACAGCTTAGGAATTATTTCCAAGAATCAATGAATGGGAGTATACAAAAGCAAAAACTTTCTGCATGGCAAAGGAAAGGAGCAACAGAGCTAACAAACAGCCCATGAAATGTGAGAAGATCTTTGCCAACGACATCTCAGCCAGGTGGTTGATATCTAGACTGCATAATTAATGGGAAAAGTTAAAAACCAGAGAATCAAAACTTCTGGGTCACAAATGGGCTGATGAAATGGACAGTTCTCTAAGGAAACACAAATGACCATTAAATATTTAAAAAATGTTCAATATTCCAATCCTTCAAATATATGCAAAGTTTTACATATTGTATCTTGCTCTAGTTAGAAGGGCTCAGATCAAAATTTTCAATGACAAAAGAGCTGGTGAAGATATAAGCAAAGAGGAACCCTCTTCATGGCTAGAAGAAATTTAATCTAGTTTAGTCATTCTGGAAATTAGTGTGGAATTTACCAGGAGAACTCAAAACTCAAAAGCTCAAGAGTAGAACCTTTATGTAATCCAGCTACACATCCCTGGGACACATCACCAAGGACAGAGACACTTTTACTACAGAGACACTTGCTGGTCTGTGTTTATTACTGCATTATGTATGCAGTATCAAGAAAGTGGGGGAAAAAACTAGATACCTATTAGCAGACACATATACACAATAGAATTATATTCATATATAAAGGAAGTGAACAGAATAAAATTTGTAGAGGAATGTATGTAGTTTATGCTACCTCCTTTGCTCTGGGACTGGCCAAGCTATCAGCCCCCATCTTCTCTTTTGCTCTACCAGCCTCTAGCTCCAGGAGGTGATGGTGCTACCAGCCCCTTCCCAACTTCCCTTGAATCTGTGGATAAAAGACCCACACACAGTTTAATCCTTTTCAATTTGCCTTCTTGGCATAATTGCTGGGCATTGCTGTCTCCCATCTGGAAAGACATGCCCTTACTATTTTTATCTCTGTCTCTCTACCTGCCCTTAAACTTCAGTGGATAGTTCCGCCTAACCTCTGCTAAACATTCATGATCACCTGCCTGTAGAGGTGGCCATGGGCTCCAACTCCCCATGAGACCTAATGTTTGCTATCTTCTTCTTCCTCTAAAGCATGGCAGAAAACCTCCTCACTCCCTCCTTGTGTCTGCCTTTTCCATCCTGGGGCACAGATGTCCCTCCTGTACCTTCTGTTCAGCAATTATCCCCTGGTTTTCTTTACTGACAAATCAAGAACCAACTGGGGAACAGGACCTTAGCATCAGAAGCTGGAGAGATTTATATTAAGTGATATAACTCAGATTCAGGGAGGCAAAAATTTCATATTCTCTCTCATGTGAATCCTAGTTCATAATAATTATGTGTATGCATGTAAGTTGGGATAAGAATGGGCTATAAAACTAGAATGTTGGCCAGAAGTAGAGGGAAGAGAGGGGGAAAGGAAAAGGGGATGGAGAGGATACATGGGACATGGAAGCAGAAAAGAGGCTATGGGGATGGTGGAACAGTACAAGAGGGTTTTAGGGGTATAGGGACAAAGACCAGGCAAGGTGAATCAGCAACACATTCATTGTTTTAAAAGTAATGTAATAAAACATAATACTGTGTATGCTAACTGCAGAAATACTAAAGTTTAGTTACAATATTTACCATACCTTCCCTGTGTATATTACAGCAACAACAAACGAGAAATGAATGATTGATGTCATTGTTATAGAGGGAACAGAAGTCTCCCTGTAATGGGAAAATAGCAAATGTATAGTAAATACGCAGTCTATACTGTTATGTCAGGAAACACATGGGTGAGAATAGACTGAAGCCTCCAAAGAGACAAAGAAGGACAAGGAGGAACACATCATCCCACACAGTAGCTGTCTGACAGGTGGCTTCAGGTTCAAAATCAGAACCAGTTATTTGATTTCTGGCTTCCCTTTGTCTGGGTATGTCATCTCCAGAGCTGTAGCAAGATGGCTAAAGTTTCGATAGATATCATACTTACTGAGGAATCATGGCATTACCCCATGAGAGGTAAAGGTTTTTCCTCCTCTGATTTTAAAATACCTAGGAACAGACTTGTTCCAAGTCTGTTGACCCTGTTACCTTGGCATCTTTGTCAACGACCCCTTCTGTCTTGCCTGGTTCTGTGTGTCAACTTGATACAAGCTAGTATAATTAGACAGGATGGAACCTCAGTTGAAGAAATGTATCCATGAGATCCAGCAGTAAGGCATTATCTCAATTAGTGATCAATGGGGGAGGGTCCTGCCCATTGTGGATGGTGTTGTCCCTGGGCTGCTGGTCCTGAGTTCTATAAGAAAGTAGGCTGAACAAGCCAGGGGAAGCAAGCCAGTAAGCCTCATCCCTAAATGGTCTCTTCATCAGCTTATGCCTCCAGGTTTCAACCCTGCTTATGTTCCTGTCCTGACTTGCTCCAATAATGGATTGTGATGTGGAAGTGTAAATCCTTTACTCTCCAACTTGCTTTTTGGACATGTGTAATACACCTTCTGAAGCAGGAATGAAATTAATTCTCCCTAATGGAGGAGTTGATAAATAAATAAATGGCAACATACTTAAAATCAAAGCTGGGTGGGAGCTAAGGTTCAGTCAACAATTGGTAAATCGAAAGGCTGTGGTTTTGTGCATGCTGACAGAAGGCATTTGTCTGGTAGGGCACAGTTGAGGACAATTCCTCTGTGCTGTAGAAACAGTCTGGTGTTCACAAACCTGCTATCTAACACATAGAAGATTACAAAAGTAGGCTCTGGGTCCTACTGGATTTTGAAATGTAAAGTGACTGCCCTTTTCTTAGGGAGATAGGATCATTATATATGAAGACTGTTTACAAGAGTCACCTTAGATACAGGAAGGACAAAGAGCACTTGGTGATTCTGTTCAAAAGTAAAAACAAAAAACATGCAAACAGTCTTAGGGTTTCTATTGCTGTGAAGAGTCACCATGACCACTCTTATAAAGAAAACATTTTATTGGGGTTGGTTTACAGTTTCAGAGGATAAATCCATTACCATCATAGCAGGAAACATGGCAGCATGCAGCTAGTCACAGTTTCGTAGAAGGATCTGAGGGTTCTACATCTTTATTCACAGGCAGCAGAAGGAGACTATGTACTACACTGTGGCTAGCTTGAGAATTATAAGCCCAGCCCCCACAGTGACACACTTCCTCTAACAAAGCCACAAGGCCATATCTCCTAATGGTGCCACTCCCTATGGGCCTATGGGGACCATTTTCTTTCAAGCCACCTTATCAACCAACCCTTTTCTGATGTTGTTAACTCTTTTGTGGATCTTAGAGTTTTTATATAATAACAAAATTTCATATGTATACATTAAATGAAAATAAAAGAATTTTTTTTGGTGTTTTTGAGACAGGGTTTCTCTGTATAGCTCTGGCTGTCCTGGCACTCACTTTGTAGACCAGGCTGGCCTCGAACTCAGAACGGGACAAGGGGATTAATTCTGGGAATTGGGGGCATGCCTAAGGGGAATATGGGCTGCATGCACACAATATATATCTTTAGGAAGATTTTAGAAACTAAAAAGAGACAAGAGAAAGCACAATGAAACTCATTATTCTATATATTATTTACAGAGCTAATTAAAAACTTTTAAATGAAGGAAAACTTGTGGCAAGGCCTATGCATAATTCTTTTCCTGATGGTCACTGTGACTTTTATAGCTTCAGGTTGTCTGTGAGCCAGAGGAGTGAATGAAGGCTGGCTGGAAATACAAGAGGGTTTGGATAAAGTTCTCTCCTAAGGAAGGCCAAAAAGGCAAGGTTCATGGAACAGTGTGGAGCTCTGTAGCTGAGGACTTGCCTAGCCTACATTAGACCCTGAGTCTGACTCCAAGTTCTACAAACAATAAGCATAATGAAATATTATTCCAGAATAAACACTAAAAGGAAGCATGGGGCATCTGAAGAAGTAAAAATTCCGAAGCCTGACTAAAACACTTTCACAGTTATTTCTTAATATGTCTCAGTGTCCTTAGAAAAAGTTTCTGCTGAGAAAATACACTTTGTGAATAGAAAATTCCATCTACAAAGAAACTGTCCAGTGTATCGAGGTATTAGAATTTTTATTATCCAGTCTTTGGCTCTTGGAGGAATCATTGTTTGTCTAGATGAAAAAAAAAAAAAACAGTTCACTAAAACTATACAAGTACATTTTTATATCAAATTACCTGTGTTATATGTTTTTTGTTATTTTTGAGTGGTATTTTAATTATACTTCTCGCTTCCAATTTCTCCCTCCAAACCTTCCCATATATCCTTCCCTGCTCTCCTTCAAATTCATAGCCTCTTATTTTATCAATTGTTATTGTGTACATATATGTATTTGTATGTACATATATATTTCTAAATATAACCCAATTAAGTATAACCAATTAAGTCTGCATAATGTTACATATCTAAATGTTTATAGTAATGTTTGGCACAGCACAACTGATTGGTGTGTTCTTCCCTGTGGAAGACTTCTTCTCCCTCTCTCAGCTTCACTCAGTTGCCTATTTTCCCTTGTGTAGGATTTAGGCCTCATGGAGTTTTCTCTGTCAAGTTTGACATGTTCGGTGGTTCCCTTCCTGATGGTTATGTTGGTCATGGTGGAGAGTTTTTTAATGTAGTTTCTGATGTTACATGGTGACTAAGTCTCCCAGCAACATCTCCAATCTCTGGTTCTTACAGTCTTTCTATCCCTTCTTCCACAATGATCTCCTAGGTATAGGAGCATTTTAAGCTCCTATACGCTCCAACAGAACTCCAACACTCTACGTATTGATGGATTGTAGTTTTCTATAGTGTTACCTATCTGTTATAAAGAAAAGTTTCTTTTATGTCAGGTGAAGACTATAGATACCTGTAGGTATGAGAACAACTTTTTATAGATTGTTATTATGGAATATTCTGGTTTAGTATATTAGTGCTTACAGATTCTCCTCCATTAATCATGATTTTACCAGCACTGAGTAGATAGCTAGGTCTCCAAGAACAGGAATGGTACCCCTCTTGTTGAGCAGGTCTTAAGTTCAATTAGAGAACAGTTGGTTACCAGCAACGTATGTGCGCCATTACTGTACCTGTAGGGTTATTGTGCAATGCTGGCTGTGGATATGATTAATAGACAGGATGGGGATTTTTTTCCAAGTAATAGTTTATTATCAAAAGTAGTGATGGCAATAACTTACACAGAACAGGAACCTGGAGGCAGGAGCTGATCCAGAGGTCTTGGAAGGGTGCCGCTTACTGAGTTGCTCTACATGGCTTGCTCAACCTGCTTTTTTTTTTTTATAGAACCCAGAACCACTAGGTCAGGACTGGCATCACCCACAATAGACTGCACCCTCTCCCACAGATCACAAATTAAGAAGTGCCCTGTAAGCATGTTTATAGTCAAATCTTGTGGACACATTTTCTTAATGTCTCAGATGATTTTAGCTTGTATCATGTTGATGTAAAACTAGTCAGTATAATGCTTAAGACAGTCTCTTGATTAATCACAATGGCACATAAGGGAACATGCAGTGAAGTAGAGATACTACTGCCACAACAGAAGTATGGGAAAACTGGAGGAGTATCTAGTTGCACACTGAGGACTCCATTACATAGAAACAATCCATATATATATATATGAGGCTTAGTCATTCATCGTGTGGAGCTTGATGGCAGTAAGCAAACATGATACCTGAGATATCCATATCTGGATCCAAATTTCAGCAGGAAATGAGGGAGCCACTGGGTGGTTCAGTCTTCTTCTGAAACCCGAAAGCCCACTCCCAGTGACGTAATTCCTCCAACAAGGCCATCCTTTCTAGTCAGTATCATTCCCTGATGACTAAGTATTCAAATGAAGCTATGGGAGACAACCCTATTCAAAACATACTCCTTTCCCCTAAAACTCCACTTCTTATAAAAACATTTAACTATCTTGTTTGTTTACTATTTTCTCATTTTATGAAGTGTCTTCAATATCCCATGTTGGCTTAAAACTCACTCTGCAGCCTGATGACCTTGAGCTTATCCTCCTGCCTTTACTTCCAAAGTGTTAAGATTCCTTGGTGTTTATATCACCGTACCTGGTACAGATGGGGCTGAGACCCAAACCCAGGGCTCCATGGATGGTCAGCAAGCTCTCTATCACCATAACAGATTCCCATTACCACTTTTTATATCTGCCACTAATAGTTCCTACCATCAGACACATTAGCAGGAAATTCAGATTTTAAAATGAAATGTTCCATAGAGATCTGTTAAATCCATTTGGTCCATAACTTCTGTTAGTTTCACTATGGATCTGTTTAGATTGTGTTTCCATGATCTGTCCATTGATGAGAGTGGGGTGCTAAGGTTTCCTATTATTATTGCGTGAAGTGCGATGTATGTTTTGAGCTTTAGTAAAGTTTCTTTTATGAGTGGGTGCCCTTGTATTTGGAGTATGGATGTTCAGAATTGAAAGTTCTTCTTGGTAGATTTTTCCTTTGATGAGTATGAAGTATCCTTCCTTATCATGTTTGATAACTTTTGGTTGAAAGTTAATTTTATTCAATATTAGAATGGCTATTCCAGCTTGTTTCTTGGGACCATTTGCTTGGAAAATTGTTTTCCAGCCCTTTACTCTGAGGTAGTTTCTGTCTTTGACACTGAGTTGTGTTTCCTGTATGCAGCAAAATGCTGGGTCCTGTTTACATATCCAGTCTGTTAGTCTATGTCTTTTTATTGGGGAATTGAGTCCATTGTTATTAAGATATACTAAGGAATAGTGATTGTTGCTTCCAGTTATTTTTTTGTTTTTAGAGATGGAATTGTGTTGGTTTTGCTATTTTCTTTTGGGTTTGTTGAAAGAAGATTATTTTCTTGCTTTTCTTGGGGTGCAGTTTCCCTTCTTGTGTTGGCGTTTTCCATCTATTATCCTTTGTAGGGCTGGATTTGTGGATAGTGTATAAATTTGGTTTTGTCATTGAATGACTTGGTTTCTCCATCTATGATAATTGAGAGTTTTTCTGGGTACAGTAACCTTGGCTGGCATTTGTGTTCTCCTAGGGTCTGTAAGACATCTGCCCAGGATCTTCTAGCATTCTCTTTGTTGAGAACTCCTGTATAATTCTGATAGATCTGTCTTAAATGTTACTTGCCATTTCCCCTTTATTGCTTTTAATATTCTTCTTTTGATTTTTGCAATTGGTGTTTTGACTATTATGTGATAGGAGGAATTTCTTTTCTGGTCCAATCTATTTGGAGTTCTGTAGGCTTCTTGTATGTTTATAGGCATCTCATTCTTTAGGTTAGGGAAGTTTTCTTCTATACTTTTGTTGAAGATATTTACTGGCCTTTTAAGTTGGGAATCTTCATTCTCTTCTATAGCTATTATCCTTAGGATTGGTCTTCTCATTGTGTCCTAAATTTCCTGGATGTTTTGGGCTAGGAGCTTTTTGCATTTTTCATTTTCTTTGATTGTTCTGTCAATGTTTTCTATGGCATCTTCTGCACCTAAGATTCTCTCTTCTATCTCTTGTATTCTGTTGGTGATGCTTGCCTCTACGACTCCTGATCTCTTTCTTAGGTTTTCTATCTCTAGGGTTGTCTCCCTTTGTGATTTCTTTATTGCATCTATTTCTATTTTTAGATATGAAATGGTTTTGTTCAATTCTTTCACCTATTTGGTTGTGTTTTCCTGTAATTTTTTAAGGGATTTTTGTGTTTCCTCTTTAAGGACTTCTAGGTCTTTACTTGTGTTCTCTTGTGTTTCTTTAAGGGAGTTATTTATGTCCTTAAAGTCCTCTATCATCATGATATGTGATTTTAAATCAGAGTCTTGCTTTTCTGGTGTGTTGGGGTATCCAGGGTTCACTGTGGTAGGAGAACTGGGTTCTGCTGATGCCAAGTAGCCATGGTTTCTGTTGCTTATGTTCTTGCCCTTGCCTCTCGCCATCTGGTTATCTCTAGTGTTAGCTAATCTTGTTGTCTCTGACTGTGACTTGCCCTTCCTGAAAGTCTATGTGTCACTACTCATGGGAGATCAGTTCTCTCTAGGAGGAATTTTGTATGGAGAGATGTGGCACAGGGTCAGTTTTGGGTGCAGACTGAAACTGAAAGGATCCTGTCCCAGGCTGCTCCTCAGTTCCTGTGTCCTGAGGGCTTGGGGGGCAGGTCCCTCAGAGAAGAAGTGGTGGTCTTACCTGTGTTCACAGATGAGTCCATACTCCTGGGAGACTAGCTCTGTCCCAGTGTTATTTGGGTATTGAGTGCTCTGGCACGGAATCAGCTCTGGGATCTGTGGCAGGATGGGGAGCTTTTAATTGACAATTTTCTTTTGAGTGTATCTCTGATGAATTTTTCTCTACTGTGTATATTTGCCATCCACACATAATAATGAAGATGGTAAGAATCATTTTAATCCCAAACTAGAAGAGTCACCTGATTCAATTTTTGTCATTGGTTTAATTCTATCTTCCCCACCAGTTGTTCCACACCTGTAATCAAGAAATGTACTCTCACATGTTTGTATTACACATTTTTAAAGAATGAGTCATGATGTGTGGAAGGCTCCCCCTAATCCTTGTTAAATAGAACATGCCAATCTTTTCATTTTTTAGATATAAGATTGAAAAAATGCCCCAAAAGACAGATGTAAGCACCCACAGCTACTCTGCACCACAATAACATGTAGAATTGTGCTTAGGCATCCAATAGTGCACTTCTTGCCCCTTCTAAATTATGCAAGAAGAATTTCCCTAAAACACTACCTCATATAAAGATGTGGTTAACTCTGTGCAGAAAAACTGATGTCTTAGAAGACACTGGGTCTTCTGGTGTGGATCCATACTTGCCTCACTCATGATTAACTACCCCGAGTGGTACTGGACAGGTCTTTGAGTCACACTGAGCCCGACTGTGCATTTATCTTAGTACTAGCAATTTTGAAACCACATTGCAGTCTTGATGCTGCTTTGAAGGTGAGTTGCTGTATCAAAGCAAAATCGAATCCTTTTGTACTAGAGCAGAATTATAAGACAGATGTGTCAATGTGACAAAAATCTTGTCTTGGTTAATGTTGTCAAATTGACACAAGCTGGAGTAATTTAGAAAGAAGGAATCTCAACTGAGAAAAAAATGTTCCCACAAGACTATGGGTCAGTATCTTATGGCAAGGCAACACCTAATAGCCACTGGCTTACAGGTTCAGAATTTCAGTTCATTATCACCAAGGCAGGAAGCACAGCAGCATCCAGGTGGGCATGGTGCTGTAGGAGCTGAAATTTCTACATCTTCATCCAAAGGAAGCCAATAGCAGACTGACCTCCAACAGCTAGGGGGAAGGTCTCAAAGTTGACCCTCATAGTGACACACTTCCTCCAATAAGGCAACAACTTCTCTTACAGGGTTTCTAATAATGCCACTCCCTGGGCCAAGCATATTCAAACCACCACAGTACTGCTGTGAGCACTTACTTCATTAATGATTGATGTGGAAGGACCTAGCCCATTGTGGCAAGCGCTACCCTTAAGCAGGTAGTCCTGAATTGTATAGGAAAACATGAGGAGCCAGGCAGTGATCGAGTTTCCTTCCTGGCTTATACCTCAGTTCCTGCCTCCAGGTTCCTGCCTTGAGTTCCTGCCTTGACTTTCCTCACTGATGGAGCAGGATCAGAACATTGCAAGGTCAAAGTAGCCCTTTGGTGCTCAACAGATGTTGTTGTCTGTGATGTTTTATGACAACAATAGAAACTCTAAGTCAAGCCTGAAAGTTTTAACCTTAAGGAAAGAATGTTTTAATTTCTCAAATAAGTAAATGGTAAATATTTCATTTCTCTTCACTAACAGTCTTGTCCTTGGTTCTGATTTCCTTCACTCAAAAGTGAGAGAAACTAGCCATGGAGAAAAATGAAGCACACAGTAAGTAGCACATTCTCCAAGAATCATGTGGGACTGTCTGGCCAATGAGACTATTTTCAAGAGCTCTTCACAGTCACCAGAAGAAAGGTGTCATTTTATCATTTGACAGTATTGAGATAGAATTCTCTCCAGGACCTTCTGTTAGGGAGACTGCTTCCATTGAAAGTAAGTACATTGTGGGGGTGGATATTGGTAGGGAGGGAACCCTGAGATGATCAGATTACACATTTGCATAAGAACACTGAGAGAAGTTGCCAAGCAAAAGCAAATCCATAAGGAAGAAAAATGATGTCTATTATAGTAGCAATTGGACTATTGATTTACAGTTAATGATAAAGCTTCAAAATCTGAGACTGCCACAAATGTATTAATAGAGCAATAGTGAATGGGACTAGTCAGCATTTAATTCTAGGTACCAAAGTGAACAATTTTAGCAACACGAGAATTTAGAGAATGTCAGGGACAATTCTGTTTCCATGTTTTTATCCTAAATAAAAAAATCATTCACTTTGACATGGCCTGTTTTTTGTTTGTTTGTTTGATTGATTGATTGATTGATTGGTTGGCTGGTTTTGTTTTCACTAGCCAGGCATGTGATATTATAAGAGTAAATACAGGGTTCTAAGAGCCTTTATTAATTTGAATAATAGAAGTTCTTCAACTTACATTTGTTTTGAGAGAGACATGTACGTGCACAGTATTCAGTCAGAACAAGGCTATCACACAATTGTTTTTTAGTGTTTCCTAAAGTTTACATAAAAGGCATCTTTGTAACTTACTGCAATTTTCAGATCACCAGAACTCTTAGGTAATGATTATTTTCTAATATCATATTTATATTAGCTAATTTTCTGTTATAACAAACCACCTGAAACTGAGTAACGTAACAAAAAGACTTGTTCTTAGTTATAGATCAGGAAGATCTATATATAAAATGCAGAAAACTGACTCATGTTGTATGTTAGAACAGATAATATGACATAGGAGATTAAAACTTACATAAAGTTATAGGAGCCTGGGAAATTAAAGGTTTCAACATAAAATTTGAGAAAAACACATGGAAATTATGCATAGCTGACTAATAAACTCAGCCAACTCCTTGGCTCTCAGTAAATGTCATAGAAAGCAGACAATTTAGTCCCAGATGACAGAAGCTATCACACCCAATTGTTAGAATATTAAATCTCTAAAATAAGAAACAGACAAATATCTAAGAAACAAAGTAAAATGATCAGTGCAATTGTTCAAATGAGTCATCCTGGATGAAAGGACTAAAGATCATTTCATTTGTACAAAATCCGGACCGGTGGGTAGAATGCAGAGTAAACCTGTGCGACAAGTGCAGACTCCGAGGCATATTTCCTCTTTCCTTTGCCTGTACTTTGCCTGATGGGGTTTGCTTCCACAGCTGGTAGAGTTACTGTCTATTGAAGAAGTTTATCACTGAGTGTCTAATAGCTTTGAATAAAGTCTAGAACCTACACTGCAAATGTGATTGTGTGTTCCTCATGCTAAATCTAGTGGGGTTCCATGTTTGATTAATATTCATATATCCAGAATGTGATGACGTATCATGTAGCTCATAGTAAACACCCCAGGCCCATTACAGTAAGTGGTGCTAACTGGCGATATTTATTCTCTTCTACAAGAAAGGACAGCCCCTCCCTAGTCCTGTAACTCCTATGCCTTTCCTTAAACTTTCTGACCAACCGCTCTGGAGATGTTATTTCTGCTTTAAAATGTGTTGGTACTTACCTTTCATATAATTCCTTTAATAATTGTGTAGCCACCATCCCATAAGAAAGGATGTTAGTAGTCTAACTATAAATACAAAGTCCCAGTGGTGATTCAAGGTGTCAAATGTATTTCTACAGGACTTCTCTTGCTTGTATCTTTAACTAAGCTTTTAGCTAAACATACACAATCTAAATGTGTATCCTTCCCACTATGCAACAGAAAAAAGAACTAGGAACCAATAATACAGGACTTGAAAGTTTTGTTATGGGAAACCACAGTGTCCCATATGGTCTCAGTGGGAAGGTGACCTCCCTTATATGAGCTGACACAGATTCTAGCTTTCCAGGTGCAGGAGGCATTTGAGAAATGTCCATGATAGAGAAGAGAAGTAACTAACTGTTCCAGGTTATGCAAGTGCTAACTTACTTTCGTCATCCCAGACAGCTGAATCCTCTAGTCTCTTTGCTATATTTTTTTTTCCTTTTCTAATGAGGAGAGGTTCTAATTGCTGAGGAAAGTGAATTGGTAAACAAGATAAATGGGCTAAGACAATGGTGTCATATTTGTTATGTGATTAAGCCTCTTTTAAAATTCTGTAACTGTTGCTATAGATTGCTTTTTTTTTTTTGAATCAAAGTCCTTACATGGTTAAAAATAAAGAATAAACTTTCTGTAATTACTTTCACCTATTGCAACTACACCAGTTGAACTGTGGTTCATGGACTGAGCCACATGGGTCTCTGGGTGCTTTAGGATTATAATTAAAAAGATGAGAAAATTAAAAAGCTGCAGTTCAATTAAAGTCTGAGCATTTTGGGGAAGGTTGCTTAATAAGGAAGGATTTTGGCAGTGGTGAATTGTGGTCTGTAATGAGCCAATTGTAGCCTCAGAATTTCTCTTTCTTTCCTCATTCTCTACAAACCCCAAACCTCCCATATAGTCCAATCTTGGATCCGTTCACTATGTTTGTGAATCCAAGTTTATCCACCGCTTACACAATAGAAAGAACATTCTTTTTGGCTGTCATTTTCTCCCATATGAATGCCTACACCAAAAGATCATGAGCAAGAAATGTACCACTATTTTCATGTGGTAACAAATAAACAGATTATGAGTGTCCACAAATCCAGAGTTAATTACTTTTTATCGAGACACTATGATAGGAGTGTATATAACCAGAGTTCTGTGTACTGATGTTTTAAAAAGTCTCTAATATATATTCAATGTGTTAGGAGATAGCTCAGTTGGTAAATTTCTTGCTGTACAAGTATGAGAACTTGAGTTTGATTTTCCAGAACACAGACAATAACATGAACATGCTGTTGTATACTTATAATTCCAGTACAGAGGAAGCAGAGATGGATAGATCTCTAGGCCAGCCAGCCTAACTGGGGTGCCCAGGTTACAGTGAATAACCCTGTCTCAAAAAACACCAAGGCTCTTAAGAAACAATACTTGGCAGCAACCTATGGTCTCCATTGCATATGCACATACATACATGCATATACCCCATACACATACATAAATACATGCTTTCATTCATATACATACACACATATATACACACACATATATGTACTGTATATACTATATATTTAAGTATATATACATACTTAAGTATATTTGCTTATGTTAAAATATGTTTATATGAATGTGTGACCCATATATATATGATAAAATCCCCCAAATTCCTAAAATTAGCATTTTGCTCTTATATATCTGGGACAACAAGAACAGACAATGGACCACAGTTATTTTTAAACAGGGAGAGATATGTACTGCATGCTTATTTTCCAATAGCTGCAGAGAACTTACTATTGAAGGAAAGCTCATGTTTGCTGAAATTGAACCTATAAACCTCTTTTAACATCCGATTAACAAACTTCTTTCCGGAGGGTAAGAGAAAGAGGAGAGGTGAGGTAGGGAGGAGAAGCCTGAAGTCCGCTCAGATGTCCTGCTAAGTGGAATCTGTCTGAGCATGCTGGGCTTAAGCTGCCAAACATCTTTTTCTCAAAGAAATACTGGGGTGCTGCCGCGAGGGCTGATGAAATCAACCTGCCCAACTCTTTTTGTCTCCTTCCTTCTTCCACTTCCAGCACATTGTGCAAGAGAAAATTTAAACCATCTTCCTGTCAGGTGGAAGGGGTGGGGAAACTTACCAGGTGGCCATGTCCCTGCTCCTCATCCTCAGAGTGCAGCTGCTGGGACAGAGGGCCAGGCTTTGGCCTGAGGCACACGCTGTCCCTGCTCTGAGGGCTGGCTGGGCACACTGTGCTCACTTGGTATCCAAAAGCCTGGGTATTTGGACTGGGAATCCAGTTTCTTGTGCTGTGGGGGGTTCAATGATTATTAGGAATGCTTGGAATAAATTCATTCTTTTGCAAAAAGAAACCTTCCTTGGCAAGGTCAAGGTTAGAAAGCCCATGGGGACTGTAATAAAAACTTATATATGGCAAAGAGGTTTGAAACTCCACTTGGCTGCATGGGTTCAATTTAGGCACAGACTGAAACTTTTAAGTTGATTTTAGCTTATGTGCTGTGTCACAAACAGGCAAGTTTGAGTGGCGATGTCCTCTAGACAGAATTTCTGCTTGGGTGACAGATAGACAAATCCCATGTGCATTACTTTATCTGATATTATTTTATCTTAGTCAAGCAAGGGCCGATTTTGGGTTTGGAGAGAAGCAATCATCCTTTATCATTCTAAGGTTGATACTACTCAAACATAGGTATCTATGCCTGCTGAATCCGTGACTAAGTCAATAATTGTACTTAGAATAGTAGTTCACATGAGGCATGCTAAATATCAGAATAAAGAGATTTTATAATGGTTCAGTGGCTAGCTGAAATTTCTACTTTGGTAGAAACTGCTTTCTTACTCTGAATTGCATTTTTTTTTTTCTAAAACTCCACCTCAGTATGGAATTTTCAGACTGCCATGAACCAGTTTTTCTATGAAAGTCAGTCAAGTGTAGCCATGGTATAGATGGCAGCTGCTTAGATGAAATCAAAGAATGAAACCTACCTACAACATCTAAGGTAGCTGTGGAATTCTGCCTTCCTCCATTGTGACTGATTTTATTTGAGATGTTCCTCTGTCATGGCACTGCACCCACGTTGCTATTGAGAATTTTTTTTTCTTTTTTGTGTGGTGAACTCCCCAGTGATACCCATTGACAGGCAAGCCAGCATAAGAAATATAATACCAGAAATGTGCTTCCACACATGAATGCGAAACTTAAAAGGTAGCTTGACAGAGCTTCTTGGCCACTGATCTGCCCATTTTCTCTCAACCTGGCTGAGTGTGGTTGATAGTTTTCATTTCATAAGAGCTCAGTTGCCTCTTATCCACCAATGACCAAGCCCCTTGAGAAAAATAAGAGTCCTCATTTCTGAGAGTCTACCAGAAATATAGAACTGATCAAATTAGGTAATACAATATGAGTGCCTTACCCTAGGAGGAAACTACAACAGCCTGTGGTGGTTAGAAAATGAACAGATATGTAGCCAAGTCATGTGTAATGGGAGAGCTCTCATTAAAGTTGTATTTCTGAAAATGGAGGTATGTGTGAATGAAGCATGGAGAACTAGGTTAGCAGCACTGAGTTATCAATGTTTGAAAGGCACCTGTATATGTGGGTGCAGGTTTGGATAATAATAACATAGTCCAAACAGTAGGAAAACACTATACCCAGACTGGTTGATGAAGTCAGATTACAGAGCGCCTTGGGCACCGGTGTTTAAACAGAGAGACGGGTGAGAGGGAACAAGAGCCAGAGTGTGTCTGAAGTTCAGGAATGTCAAATGAATAGAAAGGAACACAGGCCTATGAAATAGTCCAGAGAATACATAATAAAGGATGCCAGGTATTGTGGAACCAGCTTTTAGTCCCAGCATTTAGGAGGTAAAAGCATTTGGAACTGGAGGTCTAGGTTACATATACAATGAGTTCAAGGGCAGCCCAAGCTCCCTGAGAGCCTGTGTCTTATCAAGTCAATGAAAAATGTTCATGTCTTTGTCCAAGTACATGATATAATTTACTTGGGTTATATCTATCACTGAAGCAGGATGTCTCTTAGTTTTGATTATTGATCAGCTATAGGAGTCAGGAAGGGAAAATAGGATGGTAGAGTCAAGTTATAAAGGCATGTGTGTCCAGAGTTAGAAAGCCACAGAGGTTACTGTGATCTGAGATGTGGGTTGCGTTGACCTTCATGGATACAGCTGAGAGTTGATTAGACTAGCAAGACACGAGCTGCAGCTCCAACTTCGTGTTTTCTTTCTGAGTTGATGATTCACGATTGCTATTGAGAGGTGACTGGAGCCATGGGTGAACAGGAGCAGTCGGCAGTGAAGACTGAAGGGCAAAGAAGCAGGAAGGTTTCCTTGAACTCTGCTTGCACTGAAAACCCAGAGCAGAAGCCCAAACTTGTGGATTCCTTGGATCTCTTCAGATCAGAGAGCCGCTCATTCCAAAGCCACAGGGCTTCTTTTGCATCTCAGTTACACCACAGGCATCTGACTCATAGGATAGTCAGCCATAGAGGTCAGTCCAGCCTTAAAGCAAGTCTGGGGTGGAGAGCTCTTCGGCTTCAGTTTGCAGTCTGTTTAAATAAGTCTTCGTCATGGCACTGTGACATTGAAAGGGTGGGCTTATCTTTGTGTTGTATAGAATCAATCCTTTCTGAACTATAAACCCATAGATCATTATTGCTCTTATTATAGAGAGTACAAAAAAAAATAAGTGTAAATAAAGGGATAGGTCCCTCAAAAAGCAGAACAGTTCTCAGAACGAGCCAAACGAAGCTTTCAGATGTCACAGACACAGTGTCCAGGTCAAACCTCCGACTTCCTATTAAGCCTTTGTTCATTTTTACCACCCAAATTAATTTCTCCCTTAAGCTTCACATTTTAAACCACCTTGAAAATGACATACTATCTGGTAGAGAAAGGTCCTATTTCTTTCCTTTCAGTTTTAAACCCAGGTTTAAAAGCCCCTTGGAAAACCTGGCAGCCACTTCAGAAATGGGCGTGAGCTTACAGGACAGCATCAAGGCTGACTTCAGTACAAGAGCGCTGAGCTGTTTCATTTGCTGAAGCTTCTGGTGGGTGTTCTAAAAGATCGTGTTAAATCAGGAGGTCTCTGTCTGCTGGCACTGCCCAGTTCTAGACAGGAAAAAAGACAGTCAAACAACTAGGGCAAAACCAAATGAGATTAAGAAGACATTTTCGGCTTCATTCACTTTCTGGATGAATAAAATACGGGACCTCCAGAATTTGGCACCCCTCATGGCATGTTAGGAGAGAAGAGAAGAGAGATACCTCTAAATGGGCCATTTCTCCATAGTGCCAGTGAGCTTAGAAACTTTACAAAGAAAAATGGGACAAGTCTTTCCTCACCTCTCATTAAGCACCCTCAAACACCAGTAGCCTTAACAGTAGACTCCAGGAGAGGCAGATGGAAGTGCCCTGACCCAGCACCCTCAGGACAAGAAACTGCAGGGATTGGGGGGGGGGGTCATTGCCAAGTGGTGAGATGAACTTGATAGGGTTCCTAAATAACAGCATGCCCTCAGCCGCAGGCCTGACTTCATGCTATTCCAGTCGTGTGACCTGTCTCCTGCAGGGATCTAAGATAACACTTATCACAGCCGGCTTTGGGATCCGGTTGCTTGAATGTGTCCCTGCTTTCAGCACTGAATATGAGAGCAATGACCATGACTTACTCAACTCTGTGCCCCAGAACACTTGGCATCGGCCCTGGTCCTCGGCAGATGCCCAGAAAGTGTGCAGAGCTGGTTGGAATTTTGGCAGGGCTTCCTGCTTCTCATGGGTAAACCCCATGGGTCTTCTTGCCTGATTTGCAAAGGATGAAACATTTCATTTATTAGAAAACCGGGATCTGATTTTGAGAGCCTGATTCTAAAAGAAAGTAGAACTGGATTTTCCTTCCCATAAATCCCTGCCCACAGAACCTTGACTAGTCTGTTTCCATTCCGTGCTCAGTTTTCTATGGGTGGTTAGAGAGGTTAATATATAAGAATCTCACAGTTCTAGACCTTTCTTTCTATTATTTTGCATTGTAAGTTCAAAATTAAAACCCCCATTACCCAATTTTCCTTTCTTTACTCTGATCCTTGATATGATGGCAATATATCATGTTCTAAATTTATACAGATTTGTTAAAAAGATATCACTGTGGAAAAGAGCAAGCCTGACACTATTGTCATCATCCATTAACGGGTTGCCACCTTCCAACCACTGGATAAAGGATCTTTTATAAGTAGCAGGATATTTTTTTTCTCCTAATCCATTGCAATTTTTAAGACTTAAAATTTTTAACTACTTTGCTCTCTGACAGTTTCACACAAGTACATTATGTGTACTGGCTGCTGTCGTCTTTTATTCTTTCCCGTCTCTTTTCTTCCTTTATCTACTTCTGATCTTCTCTAGAAATCTATTTTTTCATATCGATGTCTATTCATCTTGTTTTGTGACTCACTGAATTTAAGCATGGCTTTCTGTGTTACCATGTGCATGTAGATGACTTTGGGAGCTGGGTGGGCTGGCTCAAGTGGGTCCATCTTGCCTGGTCTTTTGGTTTTGAAATTCACAGGTTCACAGAGTAAGACCAATGGTGGCTTCTGTCCCCCAGCAACCTGCCTAGTACCTTATGGTACTTTGAAAAAGACAGCAAGGAGAAAGCATACAACTCGGCCTCAGCTTCTTTTCTTTACATATTACAACTGAGATGTCTGATGTCTTCAGGAACAAGCTATTATCCTCAAGTTCTGGTGGGCCACCAAGAGGCCAACGGTATATCATTATATATATATATATTTCCATAAGAGCACAAGAACTTGTATTTACATTTTTGATTGTCAGAGAAAAATATCAACTTAAGGATATTAGGAAATTCTTAGAACATCTCAGAAAGAAGCTATTAGAGGCAAATATCAATTTAGACTAATACTATTTATTTATTTACACTCCCTGGGAAATATGACTAATAAAACTTTATAAGATTTACAGAAAATTAAATGTAAAACAGAAAAAACAATTGAAAGTTTCAGAGCTAAACAAACATAAAAGATTGTCATACTATGAAATAGCTGAGATAGAACCCTGCTATAAAAGATGAAATGGACATGTGTTGATCTCATGGATTAAAGATTTAGTCTTATTTGGGAACATTGCTTTACCACATTGCACCGCAAGACTTAATTAATAGTCATGTTATTAATTTTTGCATCTCATCAGTTCAGGTTTAGCCACTTGAAGAATTAAAGACTCTAGGATACAAAAGACAATTTACATACTATTCCTTGCTTAGTCATTGATTATTAAATCAACAAGAATTTAAAAGTGGTGGTCTTCACAAATGTCATTAAAACCTGTGTGTTCTCATATATGGCATGAAAAGATTGAAAAAAATCTGTTACAATTCAACCTGTAAATATTACCAGAAACAATCATCACATGAAAACATTTTGAGCATAATTATGCCTATACTAATATATTATATGACATAGTAATATTTAAGAAATACATGAATATACTTATCTCTTTTACACTTATCTATACCTGAATTTCACCCTACTCAGCCCAGGGCATCAGAGACAGAAACCACAACTGTGACTATTCTATAGGAATGCAGAAAGAAAGTTAATTTTGATTCTGATGAGCAAAACTGGCACTTTATGGTCACAGGAAGATAATCAAGTTAAAATAAGACTGGTTAACAAAGAGACAAATGTCCTCAATTCTCCCATCTCCTGATTTAACAATGTCTGACTGATTTGGCTGTAGCACTTTGTCAAAAATGAACAGTGACCACCCAGAAAGAGAAGGAGGGCGGAGCCTGCTCTGTCCAGCTCATTAACTGTGAGATGGAGAACAGGTGAGATCAGATATCAAACTTTACTTCCTCATCCTGGAGACTCACTGTACTGTTCCATGAGGGGAGACAAAGAGATTACTCTACAACTATTTAGCTAAGCATGGGGAAGCCCAAAGACAAACAGGAGAGCAGCCTGCTCTCAAACTCATAGCATTCAGGAGCCCAAAGTCCTGGAAAACTCATACCCAATGCTACCTCCAAGACTGTACCCAAACACCGAGGACAAGATGGCCTAGCAGAAAAATGCACCACAAGTGATACCCAGAGCCATCACCTTCTTGCTTATGATGCAACAATTGGCCAATATGAAAATCATAAATACTGCAGTGTGGAAGTGCTACTTTATTTGTACCTCTTGTCTCCATTAATACTTTTCTAAGAGTTTATTTTTTTAAAATCAGTATGCAGAGCATTAAGTTTTATTATCGTCCCTTAAAGATGATTTCTGTTGACTAAGTGTAAACTGTTAAGCCTTTAAAACTGATTATAGAATACAACTATAAAGAAATAATTTTTCTACTTTGATATACATAAATTTAATTTGCAGGATAAACTTTTAAGTTTGTAAAGTCGATTTTGAATATTTTACTTTAGTACCTCAATATTTTTCATTAGTACATAAAAATTCAAAGTTATAGTTATCATTAATTTCTCAAAATTGTCCTTATTGAACTCAAATCACCACTCTAGAATAGCACAGCCATTTTCCCTTGTTATGTTGTATATGAAATGAATGTCAGGAGTAAAAGAGAACCATTTTTAAATGATAGAAAAGAACACAAGGAGATCTTTACCAAAGTTCTAAAGTGATTATGCTACTTGGTAAAAATTATAAATTTCTTTTTTCTTTTCTATTTTACAATGTAAATATTGAAATGGCATACTTTTATAAGGAGTAATTATGTTTGAGAAAATCCAGCAACAGAAGAGCTTGGAACTTGCTCTTGAGGCCACAGAAGCCAGTTTGCCTTTACCAGGGTTTAGTGCCTGCCTTGGGTACACATGCCCCACCTACACCTGTCAAAGCATCAGCCTGGCAGGATGCTCCTCTTCCTTAACCTCTGCACCCAGCCAAGGTAGCACTGACTAATGAGGTCAGGCTCAGTGGTTGAAATGAGTGAAGCATTTTATATTTATATCCATGGACACACACACTCCGGTGTATGTTCCAGTGACATCAAGGGACTTTCCACAGCCGTGGTGAGTATCCTGTGTCTACCATGAGGTAACTCTGTCTGGCCTGGAGAGTTCTCTGAACAAACCACCAGGGGAAGAGCTAGGTCCCTGGATGTATAGCTCCATGCTCATGAACACTAACACCAGTCTCTATTCTGTACTATTTGGTTCATACAAGAGTAACATACACAGGGATTTTGGCAGAGAGTTTTGTTTTGTTGTGTGTAACTGCTGGCTCCAAGTTTGAAGACAAACTATATAAATATATATATGAGTTCAAGATTGGCATTTATGAATGCTTATCCCAATTAATTTAACTATTGGAACGACATATACAATGTCAATAAAGCATCCAGACAAAAGTCTGATACATAATTGCTGTTCAACACATACTGGTTTTCTTTGATGCTATACATGGATACAAGGCATGGTTCCATGTGGAAAGGCCAGCAGAGCCAATAGATGAAGACAGATGTTATAAAACACCAAAACTTAACAATTTAGAATGCATGGTGTAAACACATAGCATTGCATCACCTTGGGTTTCAGGTAATGGAATCATGAGAAACTATTAACTCTGATACCTTCCATTTGAAGGCTATGAATAAAATTTAAGTGAAGTGGGTATTAAGACATTTGATGCATATCCTGCTGCAGAATTTTGAGAGATACATATATATTGCATGTTTGTGCATGTGTGTGTGTGTGTGTGTGTGTGTGTGTGTGTGTGTGTGCGCAGGCAGATATCCTTTGTGTTCCCAGGAGCTAAAGAAAGTTGGGCCAATTCAGGGCCTGAGGGAACTATACATGTCCTCTCTTGCTTTTGGAGGACAATTGTCTACATCACACACTGGTGTTTGCCTTAGTTTATGTCATTTAGTACAAAGAAAGGGTTCCTACAAATTATAGAAACACCTTGTTTGCTATGGAATAGACCAGCTGTCTGCCCAGCAGACATTGACACACACTTTGTCAGCAGAATGCACTTCCTTTGGTCTAAAGTATGGCAAAACATTTAGGGAAGGTGGCACCCTTTGACAGTCTCAGAGAATGGCAAGATTTACACTACACAGACAGATACACATGGACATGAACATGCTGTCTGCCTGCCCCCCACCCCCATACACTTGTGGCTTAGAATGGCTGGCATCCCTGAGATTCAGGCCAATGAAAGCGATCCCTTATTTCCCACATGTTGAAAATATTTCAAATAAAGCTTCAGGATTAGATTCAAATGCAAAATTTATTTGACATGAATAACAGAGCTTGTTATGTGGCCTTGAGCATACTGCTCAACTTCTCCGCATCTCTGTCTTCCTATAATGCTATGGTGTATTAATAATGATGACAGTATTTAATAAGTAGGAATATTGTTATCCATAACAGTGCAAAAATAGTGGATTGCCACACCAATTTTTATTGTAAGTGTATGTAGTATGCAAATTATTACTAATAAGCATTATTCCAAAAGCTTGCATTTAAAAACCAGTATTACAATTAGTACAATGAAATTATATAGTACTATTCTACCCTAAGAAAATACAATTGTTCATTTAAAAGATTTAAGGTAAACATGGTAATGTGTAAAAGATTCCTTATGCATTTAATCATGCATACATACTCTCCTTTCTTAATTAACTCATTTGAAAGTCTATTGGAATAACTATAGAACTACAATGTTTCCTAAGGTCAAACTTCCTATATGTGAAGCAAAACAACAAAAATTGATCTTGAGAGCACGAGGAGACATGCTACACAAATATTCAGTTTTCTCTTCAATAGCCCTCCTAAAATGTTCATTTCCTATAGAACTCTGAAATATAGGAAATGATTTAATAATCACCAAGAACATTCTATGCATAGTTAGCAAAAGTTGACATAGAGGTGTACTTTTTTTCAAACATATTTTTAGAATAAATAAGCTATTGCAATCACATCTGAAGTTCTCTTCATCAGTGTCAGTTGCTATAAAGAACTATCATCATCTATATATCCAGTAAAACAACAGACACTAGATCCTCACTTTCCCAGAGGCTCTACTGAAATGTGGTTTCACAGTGCTAGCATCACCAAGTTTGGGTGATAGCATTTTCCTATTGGACAGTACCAAATTCTCCTTTTCACCCCACTGGTGCAAAAGTGCTAACCAGCCTTCTGGTTTCCTCCCAGAAAGAGGCTAAGCAAATCCCTGAAGGTTCTAGCCTTATAATAATGTTGCCTCCAAAAGGCCTTACCTTCTTTTTTAATGGATATTTTATTTATTTACATTTCAAATGTTATCCCCTGTCCTATTTCCCCAGCTGAACCCCCATCCCATCCCACTCCTCCTCTTCTATGAGGACATGTCCCCACAACCCACCTACTCCCACCTCCCCGACCTCACATTCCCCTACACTGGGGCATCCAGCCATCACAGGACCAAAGGTCTCTTCTCCAATTGATGCCTGATAAGGCCATCCTCTGCTATATATATGGCTGGAGCCATGGGTCCCTCCATGTGTACTCCTTGGTGGTTTAGACCTGGGAGCTCTGGTTGGTTGATATTGTTGTTCTTCCTATGGAGTTTCAAACCCCTTCAGCTCCTTCAGTCCTTTCTCTAACTCCTCCATTGGAGATCCTGTGATCAGTTCAATGGTTGGCTGTTAGCATTCACCTTTATATATGTCAGGCCCTGGCAGAGCCTCTCATGAGACAGATGTATTCATGCCCTTCTTGGCATCCACAATAGTGTCTGAGTTTGGTGACTATATATGGGATAGATCCACAGGTGGGGCAGTCTCTGCTCCACACTTTGCCTCCGTATTTGCTCCCATGAGTATTTTGTTACCCCTTCTAAGAAGGACCAAGCACTTTGGTCTTCTTCCTTTTTCTTGAGCTTCATGTGGTCTGTGAATTTTATCTTGGGAATCCTAGCTGTTGGATACCCTGAAACTAATAGAAGAGATACCCTGAAACTAATAGAAAAGAAAGTGGAAAAAAGCCTCGAACACATGGGCACAGGTGAAAATTTCCTGGACAGAACATCAATGGTTTATGCTCTAAGATCAAGAATTGACAAATGAAACCTCATAAAATTGCAAAGCTTCTGTAAGACAAAGGACGCTGTCAATAGGACAAAATGGCAACCAACAGATTGGGAATAGATCTTTACCAATCCTACATCTGATAGAGGACTAATATCCAATATATACAAAGAACTCAAGAAGTTATACTGCAGAGAACCGAATGACCCTATTTTAAAATGGGGTACAGAGCTAATCAAAGAATTTCCAACTAAGGAAACTTGAATGGTCAAGAAGCACCTATGTTCAACATCCTTAGTCAACAGGGAAATGCAAATCAAAACAACACTGAGATTCCACCTTACACCAGTCTGAATGACTAAAATCAAAAACTCAGGTGACAGCAGATGCTGGTGAGGATATGGAGAAAGAGGCCTCACCTTCTAATACCACTGCACAGTCTAATAGGTGAATTTAGAGGAAAACCACTAGGTCATGGAGGTGATCTTTCTAAGATTTACCTTGTGGTGTGTGTGTGTGTGTGTGTGTGTGTTGTAGCATTCTAACCCTAAGAAAACATAATTATTACCTTAAAAGTTATATCTATCTATCTATCTATCTATCTATCTATCTATCTATCTATCCATCCATCCATCGATCTATTAATCTATCCATCTATTGATCAATGGATTTATAATGACATACATAGGATAACATACACATATATTTGAATAATTACAGAACTATAATATTTACACACACACACACACACACACCCCTTGTCTAGTGTTTGTGTTACTTGGTGTATAAAATAAACTTTATGATGTATAATCCTCCAAGCACAGTGGTCCAATGCAAACAGAGATGTAGGTTCCTGTGGAGAGGGAGGTTCAGGATAGGCAGTCAGCTTCTGTGCTGTGAGCTTTCACAATCTTAGACTTTCCAAAGGTAACAGTTTTCTGAAATGAGTCAGGGCTCTTGGAATTCTTGCTAATTTTCCAGATATCTTCAACGACCATACTTTTCTTGCACCAAAAACACATAGAGGAAATTTTCCTCTTATTTTTCAGTAAAAAAATACCACTATAGATTAAAGGCAGAGATATGAGACTTCACCTATTGCAAATAAAACCAGACATTAAAAAGATGTACCCAAAATTAAGACAGTATTGCTTATTTGCTTGATTTTTGTTTTAAGATTTTTAGCAAAAAGACCATTTTAATGTAAATATAGATTTTTTTCAAGTAAAAAAAAACAGATTCAGAATACCTCCATATTAAAGTAGTTTTCATATAAAACATTTTTTATTTATTTTCATTATTTTAGAACTTTACACATGAAATATATTTATCATTTTACCAGTCCTATAAAAAACAAATAGTTGCATCTTACCACTACCATTTACCTGCATTTGGATGACACCTGGCTACTAGCAATGAGCTCAGACTTTATAGTTTACACTGAGACTATCCTCTAAAAGGGCAAACAGTAGCTACCTCCATTGTGGTAACATCGTCCATCACTTCCATTCTGCCAGGCACAAAACTAGGGAAGAGTGTCTTTCAGCCAACAAATTGAAGCTATGAATATGTAGCTCATGCTATCTGTCAGGCAGGTTTTTAATACCTATCATTCCATGTCCTAACCAAAAGCTGAAGTCTATTCTTCACTTACTATAATCAAATTATCAACACTTGATCCATAATGTATTTAAGACTTTATGGCTTTCCTCATAAAGTTGAGCTCATTCTTTTGTCATGGATTCCTACCTGTGGTGGTTTAAGTATACTAATAGGAGGTTTGGCCTTGTTGGAGTAGATGTGGCCTTGTTGGAGGAAAGTGTGCCTCTGTTGGGTTGGCTTTGAGACCCTTCTCCTAGCTGTTTGGAAGACAGTCTTCTGGTTTCCTTCAGAACAAGATGTAGAACTCTTAGCTCTGTCTCCAGTGCCATGCCTGCCTGGACACTGCTTTGATAATAATGGAATGACCCTCTAAATCTGTAAGCCAGCCTCAATTAAATTCTGTCCTTTATAATAGTTGCCTTGGTCATGGTGTCTCTTCACAGCAATGGAAACCCTAACTAAGGCACCACCTGGGCAGGCTAATGTGCAGCATTCACTACTGGAGTATTCCAGCTCTTAATCTGTGGCCAATATTACTGGCAACTTGCATTAAACTCAGGAACAACTACCTCATTGTTGTTTTTCCCACTGGGACAGAATTTCCTTGGGTGGGGGGACAACACAAAACTGAGAAATGAAAAAGAGAAAAGGCAAATTATACCAGCTGGTAAGTCCAGTTGCTCCCATGATCTCTCTCTGAATCTTCAATGGTACGAAGTCACTATTTCTTGTTTTTCTCAAGCCAGTTTAGGTTGGACTAATCTGTAGTGGTTGATGTGAACAGCTAGACGGAAAATGTCCTTGGCCGCCCTGTGGTGAGACTGGGTTCCCATTGTGATGAAATACCATGCAACCCAAGAAAAGGTAAATTTAGGACAGCAGATTGATCGGAGAGTTCAGGGCAATAATAACCCAGGACTTGTTCGGCACAAGCAAGTCCTAAGTTTGTAGGTACTAAAATAAGATATTTTATTCTCTGAAGTCACAAGCTTCCAGTTTGCTATTCAGAGAGCTGAAATGTATGCATTATCTTGCTTGTGTTTACGACACATGATCTTTTAGTCCAAGCAAATAATGCTTCAACTGTCTGTCTTGGCTGCCACACTGCTTTTGAAGGGCCAGGCTGCGCTGGTTTCCATTTAGTTTCACCACAGACAGGAGATGTTGCTCTGGGTTTGGCAAGTGCTCTCATTGTCAATATTTAGAAAGTGGTATTTGCATCCAGTGTAGTCAGAGATGCAGTGCACATCCATTTAGGTGGTAGACTTCGTGCCTGAGAATACGTGCCAGCTAATGCCTGGGCACTTGCAAACTGCATTGACTGTTTCCTGAGGAGCCACCACATACAATACTGGGTTATTATTATTCCACAACCCACACAAAGGCTACCTGCTGGCACACTCTCAAGGCAAACACGTGACCAGGTACATCCTATGAGATGGAAATTCTCAGCCCATTGCCACGGGTGCTGTTCTTGGCTTGCGTTCTCATTTCCTCTTTAGCTAGTAGGTAATCTTTGTTGTTTACAGTTTATCTAACAAATATCCAAACTGAAAATGCCTTTTAACAATTTTCTTGTATATAATATACTTCCTGCCTTTTGCCCAAGGCTATGCTAAATGCAAGAGACACGAGGTTATTTCCCTAATAAATTGTTCAGGGCTATAGCTTACTAATTTGTATGTCATGGCTGCACAGTATGTTGACTTTTGACAACTACTGTTGAATTCAGATGAGTCATGAGGTCAAATACTGCTGTTTGGTGACTTGTGCTAGAGACACATGGACAAATATTTGTTCATCTCAGACAGGGAATTGACAATAAAGCAAAGAATGATTCTAACTTGATGAACTAATGAGTGTTATGGTTAATTAAAGCCACATGTATTGTTACATACAGCAATTCTGATGACTCAAATATGGCCATATCATGGCATGCTCTACCATAGCATGAGCCATGACTCATAATAGCTATCCTACTTGCAGTCAGTTCCTCTGAAGAGTCTCCCCTGTCATAACAATTGTTTATTGTTTGCATAGTCTCATAGGGAGTGTGACATTAAGAATCTTGCAACTTTCTGGGTCTTGTATGTTTCATGGGATTCATAGGACTCTAAATATGTTCTTGATGGTTATGAGATTTTCTTGAATCTTTCTCTTCTGTATGTCTGTAAAAGGCAAATTCTAGAAGTTTCTATATCCCTCTTATACTTTTCCAATTATTTCACTCTTTTTTGGCAAATTCCTTTTCATCAAAGATTTCCTCAAGAGTCTTATCTCAAAATAGTATTACCTTAAATCTCTATTTTGCAGAATTTTGACAGTTTTAAAGAAGCAATTTATATGCTATTTGCCATTATCCCATAAATAATTATGAACTTGGCAAAAATGCATCCAGTAGTGCTACTCTTGTCTTGGATATGAAAGGGTAGGGAAATGTATGATCCTAAGAAAGAAGAAAGAAACATGGATGCCTCAGATTACGGCCTGAGAATAGGCTCAGAATCACAGTGCACAGAGAGGAAACCCAGTCAGAAAACAGCCACAGTTGTGGTGGGTGGAGGAGGCAGGCCTGATGTGGCGAGTATTCAGGCTAGATTTTGAAACAGATTATGTGAGAGTACATTTATGTAAAAATACGTACTGCAGATGTTCATCAAATTTGTCTTGAGTCAATTCCTCTATGGTTATATGGGAAATCCTTATAAGGACTGGAGAAGAATTGCAGAAAGTCACAGAGGGCAGCATCCATCCAGTCAAATTGCCAACCAGCTAAATGCAAAGGCCTCATGACCTAGGGCATGGCATTCCTAGTGTTTCATCAGTGACATTTGACTAATTGGAAAACTTGGGCCTGGACACGTTAAGCTAATCAGCAAACACTCTAAGTCTATCATGGCACAAAGCTGGAATAGTTTCTCTCTCTCTCTCTCTCTCTCTCTCTCTCTCTGTGTGTGTGTGTGTGTGTGTGTGTGTGTGTGTGTCTTTCTTCCTCCCTACCTCCCCAACATCTCTTTTGAGATAGAATCTTACTATAAATGTAGCCCAGAACTTAATGTGTACACTTGAATTCAAAGAGATCTGCCTGTCTGTCTGCCTCTGCCTCCTTAATGCTTCGATTGAAGGCACAGGCTAACATGGAGGATTTCTGCCTACATTCAACCATGATGAAACTCCAAACAAGTTACTGGACACTGTGTACATCTTCCATCTGAAATGTAATGTCAAAAATACCTGCCATCATACAGTGCTCTGAGCATAATTTTAAAACAATTTTAGCCCTCCTCTCCTCAGTTTTCCTGTCCCTATAATTTTGTGTCTACAAGATGTGGGTATTAAGTACTCAAGATGTGTGAAGACCATGGCATGCACAATTTCCAGAGATGTGCTAAGGAGTGAGTGCTTTTTGTGACCCTCAGGTAAAGATCATCTGTCCTGCAAAGCAGGAAGAGGCTCTCTATGGTGTTACTGGCACGGCCAGAGGGTACATGGGAGTGATCCTCCTGGGTGGAAAGCAGATAGAGGAACCAGGAAGCACACATTTATTGGAGCTGAATAGGGCAGAGAACACAAATGAGCAAGGACCACCATCTTGGGTGTTTGACCCAAAGCTTTGGGAATGTGCTCAAAGGCAGGCCAATGCTGTCCGGAGGCTCTATAGACCTCTGAGGTCAGGCAGCTGTTATCAAGAGTGACAAGGAGCACCGAGACCTTTGCTGACACTCTCCTTCCTTCTTGTCTTTCACTCATGGCTCCTATTTTCCACATACACAGGAGCTCCGTAGTTCACTAAGAACTAGCCTCATACTTTAAATCAGGCAGGGTTTCTACCAGAAAGGTGTATTTCTCTGGAAACTGCCAGTTAGCAATTGTTTCTTGTTTGAAATTTGTGCTAGGAGGACTAGTAGCAAATAGGCTCTTTCCTGTTTTCTGTGTTTCTTTGTTTTTGTTTTATGTGTGTGAGTGTGTGTATGTGTCTCTCTGTGTGTGTGTGTGTGTGTGTGTGTAACTGGGGAAAGAGAGATCACATATCAAATAAGCAAACTTAAGGTGAACAGTATGTATTAAAGTTCAAAGAATAATATTCAGGACATTTTTTTTCAACTTCTCTGTCCTTCCACATTTCATTGCTCTGTGACATTGGAACCTTATGAGACAAGTCTGTAACTATATCACTACAGGGACCCTTCCAGCATTTCTTTCATTCAGATTATTGAAGCCGGCACTGTAGTTTATCTGGGATTGTACAGCTCTTGCTAAGTGTTTCTTGTTAAGTATCCCTTTCATAAGCATGACTGCTTTGCCAGTGCTTCAAGAATCATGCTCAAAGTTCAAAGTTCAGGACAGGACAGTGGGAAAGGCCATGGAAAGGTGAGCACAGAATGCTGCATGTTAGACGGCTGGGTCTCCTGGAGCCTTTCTCTCACACCACATCAGCAAAGCTGTGTGACTGCTCAAGTCCCTCCATAGTGCTACACTTTCCACTTAGCTAAGTCGTCTCTTCAGACTTTGACTTCAGTCCTGCACAGGGAATCCAAAAGACACACAACTCAGAATGAAAGGTTTGAGGAGATGCATACGCTCCATTCCCCTTCTTGTAACCCATTAAGCAAGGGCTGTGAGTGAAGGTGGGCAACTCTGTTCATGATTACTCTTCCTTTATTCACCAAAATTAGCTGCTTGAAGGTCAAAGAATCAACCATTTCATGTGTGTAATCAGAACATTTCACGGAGTGAATCTTCCCAGAGGAGAGATCAGCATGCTTCCTTTATTTTTACTTACTGAATGACAGGAATATTTTTACTAAGCATGGAATCCTCAATGTGTTTTATTATATTATATTTTATTATCTTATTAATCAAACATTCAGATATTTAGCCATAAAAAATTTTGCCCGAAACATGGGATCAAGCACAAAGAATCAATGTTATTTAATTTATGGCCCTGTATATTACAAGTACCATGAATGACACGACTGTTATAGTTATTGCCCCCAGATACAGTGAACTGGCAAGTGGTGCATTCTGGGTATGGCTTAGGACATGTTAGATTTGGTGCCCAAATATGACTGTGATCATTCATTTCTTCTCCTTTTCAGAGATTTCAGCTAAAAGTATACCCACCAAAGAAGCACCAGCCAGATGGAAAAGGAAGTGCTGATATCAACCCAACGGGAATCCAACAGCTCAGTCTGCTATGAAGTAGGTTTGAAGGCTACATTTTAGACCTGAGGCTTCAGGGAATGTAGGAGATGGAGGGTTTTTTCCCATAATAATTTTATGAATTGTTTGGGAATTTCACATTGTGATCCCTGAGCTCCCTCACATGTCAGTTCTGCTAGGTCTGCTTCACAGTTCTAAACCCACCACCCACCCCAAGAAGAAAAACAAGACCAGAAGAAGGAGGAAGAGGATGAGGAGAAGGAGGAAAAGGAGGAGGAGAAGGAGGAGGAAGAGGAAGAGGAGGAACAGGAGGAGGAGGAGGAGGAGGAGGAGGAGGAAGAGGTCTCATTTGTGCTGCTCTGGTTCATTGGAGCAAGGTCAAACTCCCAATGGCTTGCTGCTTAAGGAAAACTGAGTCCTTTCCCACCCACACCCCCATGAGAAGCCATCAATTCTTGAGAATTCCACTTGAACATTGTTATCATAATTTTTAAGAGTTCTCTTCAATGGCTTTCTGTCTAGACTTTTACTTTGGAAGATTGGGTCAGGGTAGGGGTTGTCACAGGAGCTTCTCTCTCTCCTCTCTCTCTCTCTCTCTCTCTCTCTCTCTCTCTCTCTCTCTCTCTCTCTCTCTCTCTCTCATGAGTCTGCAAGTTGTCATTACCATGGCAAGAGTACCTTCCTTCACAGTCAATGGGATCATGGATCATGACCTTACACATGGTTTTTGGTGACAGTATGGAGTATGAACATGCCACTGACCTCAACATGGCTCTTGGTGACAGCATGTACCTGGACATCACTATGGCCCCAGATGTCAGTGACGGTCAACCATATCAATATGACCCCCTAGAAGCAGCACAGCCCATAAACATCAACATAACTTGAGGCTGTAGCACAAACCATGGACATCCAAATGACCTTCAGTGGTAACCCAGGCCACAGACAACACAGGCCCCTATGACTCAAGGTTTTATATAGGGAGGACTCAGCATTAACTTGTCTAACATTTAGCTAAACCAGGACACAAGGGTCATACTTTTCAAGCAGAGGGCATAAGGGGAAACACTGATGGAAACACGACCTAGAGACATTGCCACTATGCCCAAAGAAACCTATGTTTCAACCAAGGAGATTGATATTCTTGCTCCCTGGGAAGGATGTGGCCAGGCCAAATAGATGGAACAGTGTGATTAAAGGAAGGAAGTAGTGTGCCTTGCTACGGACCAAGGACCACAAGAATCCACGGACACGGGTATGGGGTGTGTTCATTTTGTTATTTATAGAGGAAGAAATTAGAGTTTTGGGAGGTCAAATACCTGATCACAATCACAGGCCTAGAACAGGTGCTTCAGCTGCAAGAGTGCTGACTTGGCATTCTTCATTCTTAATCTAGACAAGTAAGAGGTTCTATCTTAAAATAAAAAACCAGTCAACAAACAAAGAGACCAAACACACAAAACCCAAATAGAAACAAAAGACAAGATGGAGAGCTCCTGAATCCCAGCACCCAAGCTTCCGCCTCCATGTGTTCACACATACACATGCACACATAGCTATACATGCATGCACGCGTGCACGTGCGCGCGTGGGCACACACACACACTCTATACATATATAGTCTATCTATCAGGATATCAAAGCAACTAGACCTTAAAAACTCACAGCTTTGTGAATTATTTCATCTACGGATCCTGCTACACAGCCCCTCCGGGCAAGCGCTTCAGCACTGAGTGCTGTAGTGAGATGACAAAGCTGGAAAGGACCGCATTTCACAAAGCAGTAGACCACACCTTTATTGATTCTGTAAGAAAGTCATTTATTTTGCTCATTTAGATTTACTAATAACAAAAGTAACTGGTTAGAAATCCCAGGGTGATATGAAGTTCATTAAAAAGAATGCAGATAGCAGCCGGGGATTCATCCCATAATCAGCCACCAAACTCAGACACTATTGCATATGCCAGCAAGATATTGCTGAAAGGGCCCTGATATAGCTGTCTTGTGTGAAGCTATACCAGTGCCTGGCAAACACAGAAGTGGATGCTCACAGTCAGCTATTAGATGGAATACAGGGTTCCCAAGGGAGGAGCTAGAGAAAGTACCCAAGGAGCTGAAGGGGTCTCCAACCCTATAGGTGGAAGAACAATATGAACTAACTAGTACCCCCAGAGCTTGTGTCTCTAGCTGCATATGTAGCAGAAGATGGCCTAGTTGGTCATCGTTGGGAAGAGAGGCCCCTTGGTGTTGCAAACTTTATATGCCCCAATACAGGGGAACACCAGGGCCAAGATGTGGGAGTGGGTGGGTAGGGGAGCAGGGCGGGGGATGAGAGAGGGTTTAGGGGACTTTTGGGATAACATTTGAAATGTAAATTAAGAACATATCTAATAAAAATTGGGAAAAAAAGAAAGCAAATAAATTACTCACCTTAGCAGAGGCAAGAGATTGTCTTTGGGGGATCTGAGACATTTTGCCACTTGAGAAGTAAAAAATATATTACGCCAGGCCCATAGTGAGAAGAGGCAAGAGTTAAGTCCTTGCAAGCAGCAAGTTGGATTTGACCTACATGTGAGACTTGTGTAGAGAAAAAGTGACTGTTGAACTCAGATGTCTCTTGGGGTCAGAAGTGGAGAACTGGGTGGCTCATGTCAAAGGTGTCAAAGTCTACTTTAAAAGCATGGAAAGAGCTTTGAAAAAGGGCCATTGATCAGGTGACCTCTCTGACCGCAAAGTGACTCTCAGAGACCCAGCAGCAGTTTGGAGAGAAGAGCGGCAAAGGAGACTGGAAAGATCTTTGATTAGACTGCAGTGTGGACATGAGTGACATTTGCTGTGTTCACCCTTCTGATGAATAATGTCTATAAATGCTTAGTTCTTAGAAAAACCTCAATTTGCATTTCTAGAATTAGAATGCAGCCCTTATTTTACAATCTATTTACCCCTGTCTTTTCTTAATCACAAGATGTATGTATGTACATGTGAAGCTATATTTTTGTGGAGTAAGATTATAGCTCATACTTAATAGTATTTTAGGTTGAATATCATATAATAAGCATTTATATACACATAAATCAAATACAAATTTTTCCTAAGTGACTATAATAGTAAACCACATTTTTTTTTAATTTTGTAAAATCTATTTTATATATGCGACTAAACTGTCACTCTCTTCAGACACAACAGAAGAGAGCATTGAGCATCATTTACAGATGATTGTGAACCATCATGTGGTTGCTCAGGACTTCTGGAAGAGTAGTCAGTGGTCTGAACCACTGAGCCATCTCTCCAGCTCCAGTAGACCATATTTTTTAAATTGGGAAATATAAAGGAATGAGGTAAATACTGTTCAAATTTAACTAAAATAAGGGTGAATATTCTACAAATATATTATAAACATTAAGGTTCATTTGTAAAATTTGTGACAGGAGATATGGCTCACTGGGTAAAGTACTTGCTGAGTTAAGATCTCCAGTGTCCACATAAATAGCAGGCACCATGCTATGTAGTGGGAACAGCATGAACAGGCAGACCTTGGAGATCTCTCTGGGCAACAAGTCTAGCAGAATTGATGAGTTAGTTCCAGGTTGAATAAGAGAATCTGTCTTCCAAAAGTGAAGCAAAAACATGACAGAGGGAGGGTACTTCTCACATCAACCTCTGGCCTCTGCATATGTCCCCATGGTCAATGGTCACTTTTTTTCTCGGCTGTGTTATTTTGAGATCTATATATTCTGGATCCTGAATATATACATACACACACACACACACACACACACACACACACACACACACACACACACATATATATATATATATATATATATATATATATATATATATATATATATATATATATATATATATGTATGTATGTTGGATGTACAGCTGACAAAGATGCTCTTCCTTCTGTGGACTTCCTCCTCGCTTGGCTATTTCTCTAGCTATGCATAAGACTTTGAATTTTGTGAGGTTTCATGTGTCAGTTAGCCTTACTTCTTGAGCCAATGGAGTTGTATTCAGAAAGTTCTTTCCTGCACATGTATCATGCAGGCAAGTGCCTGATGTCTTCTAGAAGTTTGACTATTTCTTGTTTCCTGTTTAGGACTTTGATCCATTTGGAGTTAGTTTTTTTAAGCAAGATAATAGGTACAGGTCTAATTTCATTCTTTTCAATGTGTGCCCGGTTTTCCTAGGTACTCTTTCCCCCTGTCTGACTGGCATGTTTGTCAGACATTATATGGCTGTAGTTATGTATACTCGTCTTTGGTTTTCAGTTGGGTTTCATTGGCCTAGATGTCTGGTTATTTTTGTTTGTTTGATTGCTTGATTTTTTTCATTTGTTTTGTTTTGTTTTTTTTGTTTGTTTTGTTTTTTTTGTTTTTTTTGTTTTCATTCTCATGCCATATTGTTTTTATTACTTGGGTTCTGTAATACATCTTAAAAATGTAATAGTAATCATTTCATCATTGTACTTTATGCTAAATATTGCTTTGGTTATCAGGTACTTTTGTGGCTCCATGTGGATTGTAGAATAATTTTTTTCTATGACAGCAAAGAATGATATAGAGCTTTTGATTGGGATTGTTTTGAATCTTAAAATGGCTTCTGGGATAATGGTCCTTCTCACAATATCCTACTCATTCATGAGCAGGGCATGCTCTTCTGGTTTATCCTGCCATTTTTCTTTTCATATATTTCAAGGTTTCATTTCAGAGGTCTTTCACTTCTGAGGTTTATTGCGAGGTTTATTTATTTACTTACTTATTTATTTTGAAGCTATTGTAGGTGGAGGTACATCTGTGATCCACTTCTCTGTATCTTTGTCCATAATATATTAAAAAGATACTGGATTTTACAAGTTTATTCTTTATCCTGCCACATTGCTGACATTGTTGAAATTTCTAGAAGTTTTAATGGTAAACCTTTTGATATCTCTTATTTATAATAGCATATTATAAATATATAAAGATTATATATTATAAATATATAAAGATAGTTTGACTTATTTCCCATTTGTATCCCTTGAAGTTCCTTCTCTTGCCTTGTTCCAGGTAACACTGCATACACAATATTAAAAAGGAATGGAGAGAGTGGGCAGTGCTGTCTTGTTCCTGATTACTATGGGATTGTTCTCATGTATTTTCTCCATACAGGATGGTGTTGGCTGTGGGTTTCTCAGATATAGCTTTGACTGTGTTGAGGTATGGTCCCTCTTTCTATAGGGCTTTTATTTTAAAGGCATGTTGTGTTTTATCAAAGGCATTCTCTGCAACCGTTGTGATGGCCTTGCCAGTTTTGTCTTTAAGTTCATTTCTGTGATTTGTATTTATTGACTTACACATACTGAACCAACTCTGTGTTTCTGGGATAAAGACAACTTGGACATGGTGGGTAGTACTTCCACTGTTGGCAATATTTGGTTTGAGAGTATTTTATTGAAGATTTTTGAAGTTATATTCTTTAGAATATTGGCCGCCGCTAAGTTGTTATTGGTGTGTGTGTGTGTGTGTGTGTGTGTGTGTGTGTGTGTGTGTGTGTTTATGTGGTTTTGGTATAAATGTGATACTGGATTCTTAAAAAGAATTTTGTCATACTTTTTCTGTTTTCATTTCTTTAATAGATTGACTATAAAATGTCTTAAAAAGTTTGGTAGAATCCTGCTATGAACAGAACTGGACCTGGATTTTTTGCAGAGAGGGAAGTTTTTTTTTTACCATTTCAATATTTCAATATCTTTATTTATTATAGATCTATTTAGGCTATTTCTTTCTTGGCTTTGTCTTGGTGGTATGACTGAATCTACAAATTCGTCCATTTCTTTTAAGATTTCCAGCTTAATGGTGTATAGGTTTTTAAATATTCCCTTCAAATATTCTGGATTTCTTTGGTTTCTATTGAAACGTTTTTCTATTTGTTTCTGAGTCTTTTTGATTTGTGTCCTCTTTCTTTCTTTTGGTCAGTTGGGCGAAGAGCCTGTGGAGCTTGTTTTTGTTTTTGTTTTTGTTTTCCCCTCAAATAATAAGCTCTTAATATCATTGATTTTTTTTTATCATTTTCTTTGTCTTTATTCTGTTAACTGGGGCTTTGATTTTTATCTTTTCTTTCCATCTAATGGGTTTGATTTGTTCTTGTTTTCCTTTTTTTTTTTTTTTTTTTTTTTTTTTTTTTTTTTTTTTTTTTTTTTTTTTTTTTTTTTTTTTTTTTTTTTTTTTTTTTTTTTTTTTTTTTTTTTTTTTTTTTTTTTTTTTTTTTTTTTTTTTTTTTTTTTTTTTTTTTTTTTTTTTTTTGAGTCACAAGGTTGTTATTGATTTGTTTTCTTTCTAATGTTAATAAATGACACTTAGAACTCTAAATTTTCCTTTCAGGACTGCTAACTTTAATGTATCCCGAAGGTTTATTATATTGTGTTTTTATTTTAATTTAGTTCCAAGACTTTAAAAAATGTATATCTTGATTTCGTCTTTTACCTGAGCTGTCATCTGGATAAGGATTTTGCTGTGACTATAAGATCAATCTTATTCTCTGGTTTCCTCTTTTGTATCCTCTTTCATATCCTCTTTCATATAGTTTCCTTTTGCAGTCATTCTTTGATGTAGTTGAATTTGAAGATTGTGCAGTAGGAGAGATTATGTTCTAGTTTCACTCCTTTATAGGGAGATATCCAGTTGGACCACAGCTGTTTAATAGAGATGTGTTTTCTCTGGATCTTTTTCCCCTTTTCAAGAATCAGGTGACACTATATGTGTGGCTTTATATCCAGGACTGTGGTTCTATTTGATTCACCAATGTGCCTGGATTTTAGTCATTTCTTCTGTTTTGGTCATAGTTCTGCAGTATAACTTAAAATCATGAAGAGTGATACCTCCAGCGGTTCTTTCATTGTTCAGAATTGTTTTTAGCCACCCCAGGATTGTGTGTGTTTGTATGTGTTTGTGTGTGTGTGTGTGTTTATAAAAACTGTGTTTTCTGGGGTCTTTGGAGTCTTTTTTAGCAAAAATAAAAATTAAGATTTTTTTGCAGTTTCTGTAAAGAATTGCATTGGAATTTGAAAGAGATTAAACTAAATCTGTAAATTGCTTTTGGCAGAATGGCAAAATTCATGTTTAGAATATGAATCCTACCAATCCATGACCATGGGTGGTCTTTCCATCTTTGGTATTCTTTCAATTTCTTTGATGTACTAAAGTTTTATCACTTACTGTTTTCTTTCCTTAGTTAGAATTACTTCTAACTAAGATATTTTATTAATTTAGTAATTTTTAAGGCCAAGTGGAAAAATATCAGTGTTTCCACCCAAATCAGGAACATGACAAGATGTCTACTCTCTCTGTTCATGTCTCTGTCTCTCAAAACATTTGAATAGGATTGTTTTCCTGGTTTCTTTCTTGGTATGCTTGTCATTTGTATTTCAGAAGGCTACTGATTTTTCTGTGTTCATTTGTGTGTTATATTTTGCAGAATGTATTTATCAGTTGTAGAGTTTTCTGATGGGGCCTTTGGAGTAATTTTATATAAAAAAATCATCATTTGCATATAAAGAATTCTTTGGCTTCTTTTCTTATTCATATCCCTTTATCCCTGTACTTGTTTTATTGGCTTATCTAGGACTTCAAGCACTATAGTGAACATGAATGGAGAGAAGGAACACCTTTTTCATGATCCTCATTTACTAGAAACACTGATTGTCTTTTATTATCAAATTTTTCAGAAAAAAATAGCCATGTCTAGATAATTCCTATATTTTATTGCAAAAAGTAAACAAGCAAAAAATCCCAAATAAACTTGACTTTCATTCATTCAGTGAACCTAAGTACTTGCTTGGCCAGCCACTGTGTTAGTACAGAGAAGACGTTTCTCAAAACTGGACAGGGGTGCTTTGTGGGGGAATAATAATGGAGCTACACCCTGGAGAACATATGGCCCTGGAGGATAGGACAAGGCAGGGCTTTTCAGCTTGAAGTGAAAACTGTCACAAATTATTTTCCATTAATCTTGGCAGCAAAGATGTTCTAGATTCATGTGAAAATCTAGGAATGCACACTAGGAATAGTATTCTAGTCCTAAAACAAGTTGAGAGATAGGAAGTTCATGGTACATAGGAAGCACTATGAGAGGATAAGCCTAGAGATCAGTGACTTGCAAAGCCAAGGGAGAGGCCAGGGTCGTTCGCAGTCACTACTAAATGTATTACTGCTGGCTCACAGATACAAAGCCACTGCCACCAAGTTCCTGCCTTAATTTATCATACTTAAAAACAGCCTACATTTCTGTGGATATAGGGCCCCACTGTTGTAGTAGGCACTGAGATACTTGCTTTCTTCCTAACAGAAACTATAACGGTTAACCTAGTCTGGGAGTCTCATTGTGTGACTCTAACAGTGCATCTCTCGGAAGCTGCAGGTTGGGCACTTTGCTGGCACCTTTGTGGCTGTTATTCTTGAAACCTGAACTGAAAAAAAAATGTGATGATTATTTGAAGCCCACTCAGCCCCCTCTGTATCTCAGAACTACTCGGGGAAACAAACTACCCTATATGCACAGAACTATGGAGACTTATTTTACTTCCAGCTTGGTAGTGACGGCTGCTAGAGAAGCACAGGAGGATCAGACGTCTATTTTTAAGCACAATCTTGTTTGGGAGAATAATTTAGTCATTTACACGAAAATGTTTGCAGTTTATTTTAGAAGTAATTCATTTTGTTATGAGTAGTATAATGTTTCTGAGCACAACTTAGTTATTTTTGAAGTCTGAGCTGTGCTCTTTTGAGAGTTTCTTTCTGTGCCAGCTTCCAGGACTATGGGCTATTTAGTGGTTGGATTTGATACTTTTCTGAAACATCTAAATTCCAAAATGATCATCCCGAAGATGAAGTAGAGGAATTAGAAGTGCCTATTTATTCATTCTAAGAGACACTTAGTGAGAAGCTAGGACATCTGAGGTATGGAACTAAGTGCCGAGTGTGCATTTACAGTTTTAGAGGAGTCTCGGGCATGTACATACTGTAGAAACTATTTCTATGATTATTAAAAGACACTATTAATTCCACTAGCAAAAGTATTGGGAGTGGGAAGCTGGCATGATGGATGTGGTAGTTACTATTGTTCACTCGACACAAACTCAAGTCACCACGGAAGAGGGAACCTCAGTTGAAAACTCGTGTCTATCCTTTCCCAATGGACAGGTCTATGGGGCATATTTTGGGTTAATGATTGATGTGTATGGGTTCAGCCTACCGTGGGCAGCACTATCCCTTTACAGACAGTCACTGAAGGTATAAAAGAAGCAGGCTGAGAAGCAATATAGCACAAGACAGTGAGCAGCCCTGCTTCATGGTCTCTGCTTCAGTTCCTGCCTCCAGGCTCCACCTGGAGCTCTTGGCCCAACTCTTCTCCATGATGACCTGTAAGCTAGAAGGTGAGAAATTTGAGAAATGAAGCCTTTTCTTTATCCGGTTTCTCTCTCCATGCTGTTTAGGACAGAAACAGAGAAGCAAACAAGCAAAGAGTAGATACTGGAAAACTTGTCACCCAGTCATGAGGATCTATGTTCAAAATAGGGGACAGACACAAGAGACACCAGACGCTTATGGTGACAAACAATGATCCTTGCTCCAAGAAGAGAAACGTGAGCACCAACGTGACACATGAGCTTGTCCTCCGACCTCTACACATGCATGCTTACACTCACACATGAGCACAACATTTTAAAAAATGATTTTTTTTTTAATTCATAGAGAAAGTAACACTTCGATGGAAAGGGAAACAAACAAAACCCAGGATATTTTCAAATGGTGGCTGCAAAAGAACACTCTAGAAAAAAGAGCCTGCATGTGTAAGAAGAGAAAGTATAGTTTCTCTGTGGGCAGCGTGGGTGAGGAGAGACAGCTTGAAGGTATGGGCATGAGTTGAGGTCTGCTCTAGTCTTGAGTAAATAAAGAACCTTAGGGAAAACACACAACTTCTCTTGAAAATCGACATTACCTCCTTAAAGTATTATTTTCTCATTAAATAAATGATGAAACACAGTCCAATCTTCTAGAGAAGCACATTTTTGTGGGCTGGGGAATGTGTGCTGTTGAGGCAGTAGGGCAGGAACTGAGAATTAGAGGCTCGGCTAGGCCAAACCGTGTGCAAGTGAAGCTAAGCCCTTTGTGATTTATCATGAGGGTAACTAGAAGCCGTTGGGTATTTTGTTTGTTTCTTTGTCTCTTTGTTTTACATAGGTTTTGACTATGGTCTGAAGTGTTCTAGAGAATTTCACCTGGACAAAAGAGGGGAATGGAATGAAAGGAAACAAAGCTTAGCATGGCTGTTCCAACAAGCTAGAACTGAAAGAACGTCGCTGGCGTCGCTGGCTGTGGCCAGCAAGGAGTGGCTCATAAGGAATAACAAGTTCCATGGAAAAATGTAATTAGCAGTGTCCATGGTCCACACAAATGTGAGAGTGAAAACCCCAAAATTATCTCTCAGTGAAACACTGCTTCCTAAACTACCCACAACTTTGTGTCCCTCTGCAGCCAGGTGCATCTGCCTATCCACCCAGCTGCTTGGTACTGGAGAAGGCTGAGTCTCAGGAGAAGATACTAGCTACTTTCTGCAGCAAAGTCATTCCTCAGCACATGTGGGTGAAGAGAAATTTATGTGTGCCACTTCCTAAACCTTTTGGTGTTTGTTAACAGATCTTTGAATTCTTCCCACTTATGTGAGTCAGCTAGTATCATCTAGTAGATTCCATCCCTATTTTACAGATCCAGGAACTGTATTCAGAAACAGATAAAGCTTGATCTATCTAATCAGTGAGCACACAGAGCCCCCAGACTTTCAGAAACTTAGCTTACATATTCTTCTGTGTCTCTGTAAAATACTGTTAAGTAGCTGACAAGAAGACATGTATGTTGTCCACTTTCCTTGACAGAGAGAGAGAAAAAAAAAACATATTGTTTTGCACTTTCTTTAATGTTCAACTTCCTGTGCCGGTTCCACTACGTGTAGGCCAACCAACCTGAAGTGTGTTATGTAAATCCATAGAAACAGCACATATATGAAAAAGCACACTGCTAAAGCAAGGCCAGGCAAAGTGGTGTCCAGCTTGGCTAATTTTGACTGCATATTTAGAAGACTTACTTACAAAACATTGAGCCATGGACACTGAGTGGACATAGTCCAGGGATAATTCTACTGAAGAGAAAATATGAATTCCCCACAATTTAGAAGTGTCATTATCAGCAGAATTATTATTTGGAAAAAACAAATAAACAAAACACCTTTAAATTTGTAATCCTCTGCTTATTTCCAGAGACTCGGGCTTTACCCTTTTGTGTACAGACAACATTCTCCTGCATCAGCTTCCTGAGTTTTGGGATTACAAGTGCTGAGCAGCTTCTGAAGTATTGATGCTCATCTTCGCTGGTTATTAAAATAATATCCTGGGTACTAATTGCTGTATGCATCTCCCTAGAATTTTTTTTTTTTCTGTTTTTAGAGCTAGAGATGGGTCTTTCCTTAAAATGCGGATCTACAAAGTTACATTTTCCACTGGGAGCAGAGATCTTCAAAGGCTTCGCAACTTTTTGTTTAAGTACTGCCTTTATGGGGTCCTTGGCAGTAGCCATTGCTGTCCTTTTTGATGCCTGCTTAATCATTTGTCTAGTCTTATTTTCCCTTCCCTTCGTCTTCCCCGTCCCCTTCCCTTCCTCTTCCCTTCCCGTTACCTTCTCCTTCCCTTCCCGTTCCCTTCTCCTTCCTTTCCCCTTCCCTTCCCCTTCCCCTACCCNCTTGCCTTCCCTTCCCTTCCCTTCCCTTCCCTTCCCTTCCCTTCCCTTCCCTTGCCTGCTCTTCTTACTTTACTTCTTCTTTGGCAGCCCTGAGAGTCTTCTGCTCTTGAGCTTTCCTTCCTTCTGGTTTTTGATCTCTCAACCATTATATCAGCAAGAAATGTTACAGTGGTGACCTGCTAGAATTTGACTGCTTGGTAATTTTTAAAAATTTTTTATCTTTTTTTTTACAGTCCAGACTTTATCCCCTTCCCAGTCTACCCTCTGACTGTTCCAATCCTACACCTCTTGCCTACCCCCGATCTCCAAGATGATGTCTCCACCCCACACCCACCCTACCAGACCTCAAGTCTCTTGAGGGTTAGGTGTATCTTCTCTGACAATGTCCAGACTAGGCAGTCCTCCGCTGTATATGTATTGGGGGCCTCATACAACTGGTGTATGCTGTCTGGTTGGTGGCTCAGTGTCTGAGAGATCCTAGGTGGTCCAGGTTAGTTGATACTTCCTACAGGGTCACCCTTCTCCTCAGCTTATTCCAGCTTTTCTCTGTCTCAACCACAGTAGTCATCAGCTTCTGTTCACTGGTTGGATATAATATCTGCATCTGACTCTTTCAGCTGCTTGTTATGCCTTTTGGAGGGCAGTCATAATAGGCCCCTGTTTTCAAGCACATCATAGCATCAGTAATAATGTCACACACACACACACACACACACACACACACACACACACACACACACACGCACACCAGCCCCTGAGCTGGATCTCAATTTGGGCCTGCCACTGGACCTCCTCTACCTGAGGTTCTTCTCCACTTTTGTTCCCACAGTTCTTTCAGAAAGGAGCAATTCTGAGTCAGAATTTTTGACTGTGGGATAGCGACCCCATCCCTCCACTTGATGCCCTATCTTTTTTACTGGAGGTAGTCTCTACAAGTTCTCTCTCCCCACTGTAGGGTGTTTCATCTAAGGTCCCTCTGAGTCCTGAGAGTCTCTCATTATGCAGGCCTTTGATACATTCTAGAGGGTTCTCCCACCTCCTACCTCCTGAGGTTGCCTGTTTTCATTCTTTCTGCTTCGGTCCTGTTCCCCCTCCAATATCTGATCATGGTCCCCTCTTCCCCTCCCTGTTGCTTTCCCCACCCAGGTCCCTCCCTCCCTCCCTCCCTTTTCCTCCCTCTTGTGATTGCTTTCTTCTCCCTCCCAAATAGGATTGAGGTATCCTCACTTGGGCCCTTTGACTTTTTAGCCTTCTTGAGTTCTATGGATTGTATCCTGGGAATTCTGTACTTTTTTGGCTAACATCCACTTATTAGTGAGTACATACCATGCATATCCTTTTGGGTCCGAGTTACCTCACTCAGGATGAATTAATCTGGAAGTTCCTCAGAAAACTGGAACAAGATCTACCTGAAGACTCAGCTATACCACTCTTGGGCATACACCCTCCACCCCCCAAAATGCCCCACCTTGCCACAGGGGCACATGTTCCACTATGTTCATAGCAGCCTTATTTGTGATAGCCAGAAGCTGGAAACAACTCCTATGTCCCACAACAGAAGAATGGATACAGAAAATGTGGTTCATTTATACAATGATATACTACTTAGCTATTAAGAATGAGCATTATGAGTTTTGCAGGCAAATGGATGATTTCTTTTCTTTTGAACTTCTCTGGACTTTCCTTTTTGGTGGTTTCTTCTATAGAAGACAGTCCCACTTATCTCTGAAAATTCCTTTTGGAATATTGATTTACATTTTGCACTAACAAATTGAAAACTTTCCTGTTGGTCAGCCTCTCCTATCTGGGGTAAAACTGCACAATTCAGGGTAGAACTTTGGACCTATTATTGGAGATCTAGATAAAGATTGTTTCTGTGAAGAAAGTATCATAGAGATTTAGACCCTGAGGTGTCCTTAGATATTGTAGTGGTTTGAAGATGCTTGGCCCAGGAAGTGGAACTATTAGGAGGTGTGGCCTTGTTGGAAGAAGTATGTCACTGGAGGTGGGCTTTGAGATACCTCTTCTAGTTCCCTAGAAGACAGTCTTTCCTGGCTGCTATTGGATCAAGATACAGAACTCTCAGAACCATGGGAACTTTCTAGAACTTTCTCTAGCACCATGTCTGCTTAAATGCTGCCATGCTTCCTGCTGTGATGATAATGAACTGAACCTCTGAAACTATAAGCCAACCCCAATTAAATATTGTTCCTTATAAAAGTTGCCTTGGTCATGATGTATCATCAAACCAATGGAAACCCTAACTGAGACAGATATATTCTATTCTTTTTGAGCCCCTGTGTAATAAAATATACATGAATGATCTTCTCCCATTGAAATAGGTAGAACTATTCAATGCTACTTGAGCTACTAACATAAACGTAGAACTAAGGGCCTGGAGAAATGACTCAGTGGTTTAGAGCAATGGCTTCTCTTCCATAGATCCTGAGTTCAATTCCCAGCAACCACATGGTGGCTTATAACCATCTGTAATGGGATATGTTGCCCTCTTCTGATGTGTCTGGAGACAGCTAGAGTGTACTCATATACAAAATAAATAAATAAATAAATAAATAAATATTTTTAAAACAAAGTAAAAGTGTCCTTTTTAAAATAATTTTTAATTTACTGTTTAAGAATTTTACACATATACAGTCTATTTGGATCATATCCAGCACAACATCTGTCCATATACACTTGGACACCCCCTTTCCCATGACCTCTCTCACCATCATGTTCTCTTTCTCTCTTTTCAAAAACTCACTGAGTTCAGTTAACACTGCCTATCCATAAGGATTTAGGGCCATCCATTAGAGCTCTGGCAGTTTACCAGGAAGCAGACTCCTAAAGGAAACCTACTGTCCTAATTCCCGGTGCTGTCACCTGACAAGAGCTACAGAGGCAAGGGAGGACAGGTACCCTTCCATCCATACTGAAATGTTAATTGGCTTGATGTTGTGTAGGGAACCATAGCTATTGTGTTCATGTTCACAAGTAAATACAGGAGATTGTATGGCATCAGACCTCTGGCCTCTTGTTCTTAAAATCTCACCATACCAATTTCTGAGTACTGAGGGAAGAAAGTGTAATAGAGATATCCAGTTTACAACTAAACACAAGCCAATGGTATTAAGCCTTGACCACTGTAAAGAAAAAGCTTTGCAATGATGGCTGAGAGGTTTATTTATATACAGATATAAAGGTAAGTATTTAGAAGGGAGTTTGATACTGTATTTATTTCAGAAAATAATAGTTAGTAGGTTCACACTAAGGCCTATGATCCTCTGTGCTATAGATTCTTGGCCAGGGTTACAGTATGAGGCATGAGTATTGTCCTGTGCATAGAATCTAAATCCAATGAGAAATGTGTTGTCTACTCCCATAATGTTTATGCCAGTATTGTCCCAAAGGGCACAGTGTATGCTGCTGGTGATTATTGTAGCTGACAGTTTTCACAGCATCCCGTAAGACTACTGATGACCTTCCTTTCCAAGAAGCCTAAGGAGCACTTTCTGGCCCAGTGAAATCCACAACCAGGAGGGAAGCTTTCGGGTCAGTATCAGATTTATTTTTCTATTTCCTGTGACCTGTGAACAAGCTCCACAGTGTCTTCAGTGATAGAATATTACTTTCAAGTTTTAGTGAGCCACTAATATCAATGACAATAGTCTGCATTGTTTTGAGGGGTTTCTGGGACCTTCCTTAACCAACAGTTCAACAGGGAGGTGAGATAACCTACACAAAGCAATGGCTTTTATGGCTTTTGTGGGAGCATTAATTCCTGTATAGGGTAACTTTTTATTTTTAACTCTTTTTAATCTCTCTTTCTTTGCTCCTCTCTCTCTGCCTTTCTATCCCTATATCCTAAGATTACAAAATATGCAAGGGAAATATTTTTGAAAAAAAAATAAGCCAGCTCATTGAAGCAGGAAAGATAGGCAGATGACAGACAAGCTGTTGTACAGCTATACAATTGACAAGTCCTAGGGACTTCCTTGCATGGGGTTGCAGCTGCTGATTTAATTTGATTACTGTAATCATTAATGATGCATACTAATATCATACTAGCACACTGGGCACCTTTGATAGATTCAGTCTTTTAAATGAGCCCAAAGTAAAGCTCAGTGAGAGCCCTGTCTTGAGGCAGAAAGGGAAGAAAGAGACTGGGATAGAAGAAAAGATCTGGGCTCCTTTCTTTTGCCTTTGAGATAAAGGTCTCATACAGCCCAGATCTGGAATTTGCTAGATAGCTGAAGATGTCTGTCCTTGAACTTCTGACCCTTCTAGCCTCATCTCTGAGTACTTTGATTTCAAGGGTATGCTACTACCACAGACAGGAGATCTTGAGTTCTAATTCCCATCTGTTTATGGTGTTGGGTGAGCTCTCACCGTCCGTTGCTGTTTCTTTATCTATGGCTTCAGTTCTTTCTTTTTAAACAAGGTAATTACTTTCAGCTTCCCTATATGCATTGTCTGCTGATATTGTGGTTTTTACATTAAAAGACAGTGTGGTATTCTGTGCTGTGCACACAGTCCGGGGAAGTCTGCACGGTGAGTAGCCTCAGCAAATGAAAAATCCAGGTGCTTTCATTTTAACCAGATTAATTTTAATTTTATTAATTAAAATTATTTCATTTTAGTTAATGTGAGATAAAAATTAAAATGAAAGCAAACTAAAAATTTAAAAGTTTTTAAAATTAGATTAAAGTTTTAAAAAATTAAAAGGGATATGTGACAGATGTTGCTGAGTGCCTACGCACACATGCAAACTTTGTGACGTGCGTCTACTCATTAAATCTTTCAGTTCTGTAAAGGAGCTACTCTCTGGTCTGAGCAGCTTCTTCACATCATGGGATATTTTTGTCATGTGTCTAATGGGAAATTCAAGCAGCCTTGCTAGTATTACTGTAAGCAGGCTGTGAGGCCAAGGCAGCCATCTGAGCATCACTCTTCGCTAGAGCAAGCTCATTGGCTCGGCCCATGCCTGCTCTGACCAATGGTGTAGCCTCCTACTCAGATTTACCAGTATCACTAGGCTGGCAACAGGTCTTAGGAAGTTTACATCATCTCTATATTTTTGATGTTGCTAAATGTGAAAAAAAATACCATGACCTCAGTGTTCCCTTGCAGAGCCAGGTTCACAGCATCCCCACCACCTGCTTGACCGAAGGTTTCCATTGAAGGCAAGTTTAAAAATAAGGACTCTGCAAGCTCTATTGCTTTCTTTAGCTAAAAGGTGTAAGTCTGTCCGGAGGCTTTAAGAAATTCCCCCCAGCAACCCGGTGGAAAGAGCAAGTGTGAGTTCTTCTCCTGACCTTGAACAAACCAGCCTCATTAGCCCTTTGGTTCTCCGTTTCTAAGACAGAGGTCAGTCACACAATTTCTAGCAGGAACTGGTAGGTGGGGAGGATCATGGATATAGTTATTGATCCTAAATTTCCATTCACTGTACAGTGAATGGGTGGAGCCTCAGATTCCTTTGTCTGTACCAAGTATGAAACACAAACAAACAACACATATCCTAAGACTGTCTAAAGCAGTGGTTCTCATCATGTGGGTCTCAAGTCCTTTGGGGGGGGGTCCCTTATCCTGCATATCAAATATTTACATTACAATTCACACCAATAGCAAATTTACAGTTATGTAGTAGCAATGAAAAAAAATTTTGGTTGGGGTCGTCATAACAACATGAGGAACTGTATTAAAGGGTCACAGCATTCAGAAGGTTGAGAACCACTGGTATTACTGAAACCTTGGCTTAGCAACTTGTGCAATCCTTGAGACACATTTACTGACTAATGAACTGCTAAAAATAAATACCTAAAACTTTGTCTCTTCTTTTTTTTTTTTTTCCATTTGTCCCACTCCTTTTCTTCTTTAGACTCATGTATCTTCTGGTTACTGGGAATGCAACCGTGAATAAACTAATTAGGACATTTTCCTATAGAGGATGGAAAGACAGCAACAGACATTCGAGCAAATGAATGTTGATGGGGTTCATGAACGGTATACAGTTATGTGATGCGCACTGCAAGGCAGGGTGAGTTGTCAACCCGAGTTTTATGATCCCACAGAGGGTAGTAAGGTGGCTTTTTCTTTGGAGGGAGTGCCTTGCTGAGGTCTGGATGAGTACAGGAGTCTGGTGTTTTTCAGAAGGAGACCATAGAAACAGGGGCAAAGGGGTCGAGGAAAGCTTGACCACTGCCTGTCCTCAGAAACTGAGAGCTAGGTGTCCGGAGCATGTAGACAAGTCGCAGAGTGGTGTTGCTCTTCCTGCCAGGAGTTCGGCTGCTCTTCCAAGAATGTTCTAAAGTCATTCAAATATTTTAAGTGGTAGCATTATAAATTTATTTTTTCTCATTTTCTTTGGAGTATTAGGGGTTGACCAGGTTCTTTCATGTGCTCAGAACATGCTGTATCTTTAGATTGTTACCTGTGACTAAAGGGGACTTCAAGAGGCAAGGTTGTAAACAGAAAGATGAGGTAGAAAAGCAACATTAATTCCAAGAGTCTGAGAACAGGAGTAACCAGAAGGCTTGTTAGAGGAAATAAGGTTGAACAGGAATCGATACTGCTGTATCCAGTGATAGATATCTTTTACAGCAACTCCATTTGTAGATAACTCTCCCTCTCAGAAGCTTCAAGCTCCAGTCTTTCCCTGTAGACAAAGGCTATTTGGTAAACATTATTCCCACATTTTATGCTTTGTAGTGTTTAGGTATAGATCTCAGGTTCATCCCCTGAGACCACATGAGATGATTCAAAGATCTTAAGTGAAACCCATTGAGTTCAGAGACGTTTTATAATTTTTCCTTGTAATGTGGCTTCCTGCTTCCTTCTCGGTGGCTAAATGTCACAGTAGCCCCCCCTTAGAGTCTAATTCCTAGGTAGAGAATTCATGTAACCTAAATCATGTTACTTTCATTTGCTATTTATATACACAACGTAAGAATGTGGTGCAAGTTGAGTTTTAGGCAGGCCAATTTTTTATCATTCACTGCTCTCTGTAGTAGTAATTTGTCCATCAAGGCAAACCAGCATCTTGACCTTAAGTGGCGTTCATCATAGGGTAAAAACAAAAGAAAAGAAAACAAAAACAAAACAACTATAGAAAAAAATCTGCAGCAAAAATCCAAACAAAAAGCCAAAAAGGCTGATTAAGACCACGTTTTTCTTGGAAGACAGGGTGTTCCATGGCTTAGGCCTGTGTTGACTGGAGATAAATAGTTAATGGAATTGTTATATATGTGTTCTACCTAATTTAGACTTTCCTTCTTACTCTTTGTTTTCTTACAATTCACTTTAATGTTAGTATCACAACTTGGAACACTTCTCTTATCTTGATGCACCCACACAATCAAGAGACAAGAAAGAGTAACATTTGACTTAGAACATCAAAGGGAAGTTCTTTTTATCTCTAAACCATGGAATTATCAAGAGAAACATCACTCAGAACTCCCCAAGGATCTATTGGTACTCAAGAGGACAGAATCTAATAACAAACTCTTTCTGTTCTTTTATAGACAAAAGTTCCATTTTACTCTGTTGCCTGGTATTTGGATTTCTTGCATCTCAGAATCCCATCCCATTTTTTTAAGAGAAAGAGTGGCTCACAAGCCTGAAAAATTGGCACAGCTTGGAACTTCTAGAGACACAACTTATTGGACTCCAAGGAGACTTCTTAACTTTGGGTGGAGGTCTGAGCAACCTCCACCCTTTACCATTTACCAAGGTCTCATGATGATTCTGATGCGTATTAAACTGGAAAACACTTGACTTGATCCACCCTTACATGAATGTGAGTCATATACTTGTCTTCCTTTCTTTTCTTCCATATTCAATAGTTTTTCAGTGAATTGATTTCTTGACCTTCCTTATCAACACATGCATATTTCTGACTCCAACATTAGGACTCAGCTGCTGGTTAAAGTAGACCAACTCTACCTTTCCACACTCTTATGTTCTTCTTCCTCATCTGGGGATATTAGTACAATACAAATACATTTTAGTTTTTGTTTTTGTTTGTATGTGTTTGTGTGTTTCCATAAGAAGCTGAATATTTTCCTCTCAAGATCTGTGAAGGATTATGCTGGAATTTTAGCAGAACAACAAGACTTGGTTGCCCACTCTCTTCATACCTACTCAAGGTAGAACTTGAAGACTTAGCTAAAGTCATAAAACACTGAAGGAGATCAAGGGGATACAAATTGGAAGGCAAGAAGTCAAAGTGCCTTTATTTGCTGATGATATGATAGTATACGTAAGTGAACCTATAAAAGTCTACTGGAAAATTTGTGCATCCGATAAACACTTTTAACAAAGTAGTTGGATGCAAAAAATAACTCTCAAAACTCAGTATCCTCCTACATACACATGAGAAACTGACTGAGAAGAGTCAGAACAAGACCTTTCACAATATCCTCAAATACTCCTAAATATCTTGGGGTGACTCTTACCAGACAAGTGAAAGGCTTGTAGAATAAAAACTCCAAGTCAGCAAAGAAAAGGATTGAGGAACAAAGGAAACTGAAAACAGTCATTTATATCACTATTGTTCCACAATCAATAGTTTGTTGTCATGTATTTATTTAGAGGCTTTCACTGGCAAGTAGTAAGTAATTTTGTAATTCAGAGATCTCTGATGCTCATGACTTCAGAGGATTAACAAAATAGAAATGGTTATCCTACAAACTCAAGGCAATCACAACTAAAATTCCAGCATAATTCTTCACAGATCTTGAAAGGACAATATTCAGCTTCCTATGGAAACAGACACAGACACACAGACACACAGACACACAGACACACAGACACACACACACACAAACCTAAAATAATCCTGAATTAAAAGAAATGCAGGAGTTAAGATTATCTTAATGTTCAAGTTGTACTACAAAGATATATTAATAAAACCCTCATGGTATAGGCACAAAAATGACACACTGACCAATGGAACCAAATTGAAGACCCAGACATAAATATATACAACTATAGATGAAAGAAACACATACAGGAACAAAAGACATTCAACAAATGGTGGCTTCAGCTGATGATAGGTTGAGTCTAATTGAAGAGTTCTTTTTTTTCTTCTTGGATATTTTCTTTATTTACATTTCAAATGTTTTTCCCTTTTCAGGTCTCCCCTTTTGGTCTCCCTTATCCCATTCCCCCTTCCCCTGCCTCTATAAGGCACCCACTCCCACCCACTCCCATCCTCCCAACCTGGCATCCCCCTACACTGAGGTATTGAACACTCTCAGGCCCGAGGGCCTCTCCTCCCACTGATATCCAACAAGGCCATCTTCTGCCACATATATAGCCATGAGACTAGATAGCTCAGGGACCTAGGGTAAAACCAAATACTTCTGTTCTAGAAAGAAAGAGAGAAAGAAAGAAAGAAAGAAAGAAAGAAAGAAAGAAAGAAAGAAAGAAAGAAAGAAAGAAAGGAAGGAAGAAAGAAAGAAAAGGTGCAATGAAATGACTTCTCCTATCAACATTCTGATATACTTAAAGATCAGTGACTTGATCAGCCATCATCAGAGAAGTCTCCTCCTGTAGCAAACAGGAACAAATACAGAGACCCACAGCCACACATGACATAGAGAGTGAGCGACCTTTGAGCAGTCAGCTCTAAATGGGATGTCTCCATCAAATCCCTCTCCTCAGGGCTCAAGGATCCCTTGCAGAAGTAGGGGCAGAATGAGTGTAAGAGTCAAAGGGAGTGGAGTATACCCAGAAAACAAGGCTCTCGTGAACTACAGAGACTGAGGCACTGAGCCTTCACCAGGACCTCTGTGCATATATTAGGGCTTCTAGGTTTTTATGGAATTCCTGAATGTGGAAACAAGTGGTTCTCTGATTCTTTAAGCCTTCTTTTCGGCTCTTTTCCATCTGATCATTTGTTTTGTCCAATTCTAATGCGTTTTTATTTTATTTTATATTACGTTTCTTTAAAATGTATGAATATCCCTTTAGAGCAGTTTTTACAGGGCCATGGAGGGACTGCTGCAGCCTGTTAGACACATTTTCAGTGTCTTCTCTATTCACACTCTCTTTTCTGCATTCCGGAATTTGTAATGCAGATCCCTGAGTAAGTAGCCTCCTTCCCTGGAGTGGGGATATTTTTTCCCCCACAGGGGATATTCCTAGGACAAACTGTTAAAAAAAAAAAAAAAGATGAATACACTCTCTGTAGGAGAAAGGGGGGGGGATGAGAATGAATAATATGTTCCCCTAAGATGCCCTGGGGCGCTCATGCAGTGGTCACACACCTGCCTGGAATTGGCCCATCTAGGAGGTGGTAGGGCTGAGACCCAAATCCCTCTCAGCTTATTCCAGGACAGCTTATTTATTTCCCTTTGCATGAGTATTATGCCCAGAGTATCAAGTTAGTGACCAAGGACGTATATGAGGAATGAGAATCTGAAACTGGAGAATTTAACAATAACAAGTATGTTATGAACAAACAAAATGTCAAGGTATGCTGATCTCTGTGTGTGTGTGTGTGTGTGTGTGTGTGTGTGTGTGTGTGTGTGTGTCTGAGAGAGAGAGAGAGAGAGAGAGAGAGAGAGAGAGAGAGAGAGAGAGAGAGAGAGAGGTGCTAATTTGTGACTTTCAAAAGAATGGTGCAGACAGAGGAAAGGCATTAAATAGAACCTAGCAAGGGGCTTAAGCCCTCATTCTGAGGGGTGCTCTCAGCCTTTCTCCTGAGCTGGCACAGCTGAGGAAAAAGAACTGTAACTGCTTTGTTGAATAACAACTAAAGTTCTCCCCTGAAGCTGAGGAAGAATCCAGTCACTCAGAAACAGTGCTGTCCACCCTGTGTGCAGTCTCCAGTCCTCTTGGGGAAAAGAGCAGGTCATACACAGCCACCTCCCCTAATCACCCTCCGTTCTTTTGAGCATTCACGTGATTCTATCATGAATTCAAGATTCAGAATACTGCTTGACAGGAATAGAGTGAAGCAAAAGTAGATGAGAAGGTTAAAAGACAAATATCTGTGAGCAATTCTCCAGTGATGCTCTTATTGGCGATTTCATACAGAACAAATATGACTGTGTGAAACACTTGTGCTTATTTTTATGCTCGTAGTAGTCCTGGTGATAGTTTGCTTAAACGGGACTGTGACAGAACAACAGATGCCTCTGGGTAACTGCACATAGGTAACATGTGTATGTGTATGTCTCCTTGCTCCTGTATATTTTTTGCTTCGTTCAAAAACAGATTTAGAATGTGTTAATTTTATAATCAGAAGATATAAAAAGAAATGGAATCTGCATATTGAATCAATTTATCACTATTGTATAGAAATATATATTTATTAGGTGAACATAAGCTAAGTATTCAGGTAAGAATTATTTTTAACATAATAAAATATCAAAATTAAAAATTTCACCATTTATTTTGTTNTTATTATATATATATATATATATATATATATATATATATATATATATACATATATGTATTCTATTTTAAGTGTATAAATGTGAGTGTATGACTTGTGTATACCTAGTATCTTCAGAGGTCAAAAGAAGGCACCAGATCCTCTGGAAATGAAATAGAGATGGTGTGTGGACTGCTCTTTGGATACTGGAAATTCAGTCAGGACTTGCTGCAAAAATAGCAAGTGCTCTTAATGGCTGACCCATTTCTCCAGACCTATAGCTTTGGTTTTAAATGTTAATAAATTAAGTAGTAAATAATAGTCGCAAAACTTAATTCTCATGTTCACCAAAGTTATTTTGTCTTCATTCTTCCTAACCAAGTCTAAGTGCTTCCATTAGCTTCATTTTGCAAATGTGGACACAACAGACATAATTGGGCTACTTAATGTGTCCACAATCAAGAAACGACAAGAGGACAGAAGTCAGACCAGAGCTGCCCGTTCCTCTGTCTGGTGCTACCTGCTGTTCTTATGCTCACTTGTGCTTAGGAGCCTTGAAAGCATCCCTAGAGGTCAATTCCATTTCATCCCAACTTAAGCCAAATGGCAAAGCAGGCCACAGGCTGAGTTCTTTGCCGTGTCTACAGCAACACCTCAGCTCATTCAGCTCGTAAGAATCATGAAACGAAGTCAACTATTCAATGGTGAATAAACCTTAAACCACTAGCATACTGAAGAGTCAGTGTAGAGAGTTAAGGGTTATTTTTCCACTTAAAACAGTAACAGTCCCAGGAGGCGGTAGTTACCAGTCTTCATTAGTCCTCACTTTACTTGAATAGCCATTAGTGACAACAGAGATCATTTTTATAGGTGCTAATTGACTCTGCAGGAAGCCTTGGAGACTTTCCTAATAGCCTGGGACTCCTTTGAAGTTCTGTTTGAGCTAGAGTGCTCTAGCAAGGATAGGAGAATATGTGCATTAGAGAAGTGAATTCAGACGCAGCCTGCACTCTATGAGAACTGTAAAACTGTGGCGTAGTGACAGGGACCAAACCGAACATAGACCATACTTAACCATGAAAGTTGTCTAAATTNATATATATATATATATATATATATATATATATATATACACATATACATATATGTATTCTATTTTAAGTGTATAAATGTGAGTGTATGACTTGTGTATACCTAGTATCTTCAGAGGTCAAAAGAAGGCACCAGATCCTCTGGAAATGAAATAGAGATGGTGTGTGGACTGCTCTTTGGATACTGGAAATTCAGTCAGGACTTGCTGCAAAAATAGCAAGTGCTCTTAATGGCTGACCAATTTCTCCAGACCTATAGCTTTGGTTTTAAATGTTAATAAATTAAGTAGTAAATAATAGTCGCAAAACTTAATTCTCATGTTCACCAAAGTTATTTTGTCTTCATTCTTCCTAACCAAGTCTAAGTGCTTCCATTAGCTTCATTTTGCAAATGTGGACACAACAGACATAATTGGGCTACTTAATGTGTCCACAATCAAGAAACTACAAGAGGACAGAAGTCAGACCAGAGCTGCCCATTCCTCTGTCTGGTGCTACCTGCTGTTCTTATGCTCACTTGTGCTTAGGAGCCTTGAAAGCATCCCTAGAGGTCAATTCCATTTCATCCCAACTTAAGCCAAATGGCAAAGCAGGCCACAGGCTGAATTCGTTGCCGTGTCTACAGCAACACCTCAGCTCATTCAGCTCATAAGAATCATGAAAAGAAGTCAACTATTCAATGGTGAATAAACCTTAAACCACTAGCATACTGAAGAGTCAGTGTAGAGAGTTAAGGGTTATTTTTCCACTTAAACAGTAACAGTCCCAGGAGGCGGTAGTTACCAGTCTTCATTAGTCCTCACTTTACTTGAATAGCCATTAGTGACAACAGAGATCATTTTTATAGGTGCTAATTGACCCTGCAGGAAGCTTTGGAGACTTTCCTAATAGCCTGGGACTCCTTTGAAGTTCTGTTTGAGCTAGAGTGCTCTAGCAAGGATAGGAGAATATGTGCATTAGAGAAGTGAATTCAGACGCAGCCTGCACTCTATGAGAACTGTAAAACTGTGGCGTAGTGACAGGGACCAAACCGAACATAGACCATACTTAACCATGAAAGTTGTCTAAATTGCGCTAAAACTGTTCTGAGGTTGTTCGTAGGAATGCTTTGAAACTGTGACCACTTTACTCCCATAGCGTTAGAAACAGAGGAGAGAGCAGTCCGCCTATCTGCGGGGCAGCTTTCACATTTGATCTGATCCCCACTAAATGCCATTAAAAAGTGTGGAACAAAGACACGTCAAACGTAAAACGATTTACCCAAGGCCTGAGGATGGGTACAGTGTTTGTTTACCATGCATAAGGTCCAAGCACCCTGAAATGATAGTAAAGTGATAAGTTATAAATGTTAAATCCACCAAAGAACAGATGAATTGGAACTCTGTCAGGCGACTTTAGGACACTGTTCACTGCAGCATAGCTATTTTACACACTCATTCTTAGGCTGAGTCAGAGAGGTTGGATGAAAAGTCAAGTAGGGTTAAGGCCTCTGGGACTCAGGCATGACCATGCAAGGAAAGGGTGGAGAAATCAAAAGGGAGAAAGAACATTAGTCTCCAGAGTCAACATTCTGCCTAAGTTTGAAGTGATTAACAGCCGATGAAAAACCAGATGTCATCGGGGCAGAGTAAAAACATATACACAAGAATTTAGAACTCATCGCAAGAGTCATTTCTAGCTTCCTCTCAATTAATTTTCCCATCCCAAACACTCCATGTAATGGAGAAGGTGTGAACTGGCCAGACGGCAAATGGGGGCTGTCTAAGGGAGGCTGGAATGCGAAGCAACTTGCAAATAAGATACAGCAGACACAGGAATTCTGTCAGAGACTGGCTGAGCAGGTGACTGGGTGTCAGAGATGGGAAGTGAAGTTGTTAACATGGGGCCACAATGTCAAGATTAGAGTGGCAAATATCACCTGAGGTGTTACCCGGGTACACTGAGCTGGATCCAAGTTACCTTCACGCCCTGACCTCTGCGGAAGATTGAGTATGCGCACTACAGCTGGCGGTGTTTTTCATAGTAACTCGAGGCAGGAGAAGGAGACGTGAGAAAAAGCCATTCAGGCAGGCCTCCCATCGCAGGACACTTATCTTCTTCCAAATGTCCATCTAATGTACACAAAAGAATAATTGTCTGTTCGACAAAAAGGTAGGATGGTTCAAAGACTCTCGGGTGTTTCAAATTTGAACTTACACTTCAACTTTGCATATTAAAGTGATAAGGACTGACTGAGGAGAAGAACTGGGAAGAACTAGTAACTACTAGATCTTTCTTTCTTTCTTTTCCCTTTTTTTTTATTAGATATTTTCTTTATTTACATTTCAAATGCTATCCCAAAGTTCCCTATACCCTGCTCCCCTACCTGCCCACTGCCACTTCTTGGCCCTGGCATTCCCCTGTACTGGGGCATATAAAGTTTGTAAAGACCAAGGGGCCTCTCTTCCCTGCTACATCATTCTAGTTGTGACTGATGACCAGCTGTCTCTCATTTCCATCGAGCACAGAGTAAGGTTATATGGGCTTAAAAACAACTTTCAGAAATAGTGTAAGTACAGAACTACTTGTAAAGATCAAGGGTATCTAGATTTTGACAGCTTTCTAGATACCATAGAATTCCATTATCTCTATGCATATAAAATGAATAAAATCTTGGCTTCACCACAATCATGCCTGAAGAAAGAAGCATGGAATAGATGACCCCTTGTGCCCCAATGACTGCTTCCACTTGCTTATTTTCTAGGGAAGATCCTCCACCCTTTGATCCTGCTGGATATGGGAAAGCTTTCAGAAGACAAGCAAGCTTAGTACATTCTGTATTTTTGGGAACAGTGGATGAAAGGCACACATAAATTTCTGTCATTATTGCTTTTGTGCAGTAATTTTAGTTGGATTTCCCTTACACACCTTCTGCTTTGTAATTTGTGTGTGTGTGTGTGTGTGTGTGTGTGTGTGTGTGTGTGGTGTCTAAGTGGCTTTGACCCTAGGGCTCTCTTTGATTTATAGGCAACTCTATAAGTTGTACTGGGGTGGTTTCAGAGCCTGTTTGTTCTGGCATCCCAATAAAGCTTTGCTTCCCATGGCAACTCCAGCCTACGAAGCAAAGCCCGAGGGAAAACACAGTTTTCGTTGCCAGCATGAGGTAAGAGCACTTTTGGGGTGCTATTCTGTTGGGTGGTGTGTTTTTTTTTCTAAAGCAACCTCGTAGCAACCCCATAGGAGGCTGTAGAAGCATCAGGACCTGAATAATGTTCCACCCCAAGTGGAAGAAATCTCAGGTTTTCGCAAATACATTGAATGACGCCATGAGACTTTAGTGTGAAATCTTTCAGTTTGATACCTACATAAGGCCTAAAAGCAGGAGTAAATAGGATCAACATGAGCATGTTTGCTTATTAATCAACTCTTTCTTCCTTACCAACATTGCAGTGATCTAACTTTAAATTTAAGGTCAGTTCCCAACTCTTAGTGACACTCTCTACATTTGCTTCTTGATGGACCCTGTGGGTCTGTCTCAGTGAGAGGTGCATATTCAAAATGTGCAGTAATTTAAAAAACCTCCAGTGGCCAAACATCACCAGCAAAGACCAATGTGAGGCCATGTTTGAACACCAATAGTTGTCAAAGACTCCCTCTAAGGTATTTTTATATGCAGCACTATCAAACGCTATAGATCTATAACCCAGACCTGCAGGGAATAATTAGTGGGGACCCAGGGCAGGAGAGAGAGAGAGTGAGAGAGAGAGAAAGAATGAGAGCAAGTCAATCATACTGATCAAGCTCTGAAAACTTTATTTGGGAATGGCAATATAAGAATAAGCAAGAGGAGGCTCCAAGAGAGGGAGAAAGAGCCCAGGGGCTCTCTGAAGGTCAGGTGGCAATCTTCAGCTCCTGGAACCAACGGTCACAGTGTCCTCTTTTCCTATAAACATTCTTACTGTTATGACCATGAATGTTCTCTCAAGATTGTTTATGTAAGCTAGAGAACATCCACAAGGCCATAGCTAAAGCCATGGCTCCCGGCAGATCCTTGGATACCTGAGAGAGGAAGTCCCCCCCCCAAAAAAAGTAGCAAGCACACAACTTGAAGTTGATTCAAACGTGTTTATTTAATTGTGCCTGTTATTATCTAAATCATCTCAAAACAGACTAAATCACATGATTCCTGAAATAGAGGGTACTAAAGTCTATTGATTTTTGACACAGTCCAGGCACCATCCAGTTCACATTAGAAAATGGAACTATGTCTGAGGGAGGAGCCAGTCCACACTTTTACTTTATGACATAGCACATTCTTTATATTTTTTTTACACTGCAAAGATGACTTGTTCCAATGATGGAGTTCCAATTTGAATGGGCTTATCCTTGTGGCATGGTGAAGAAAATTCTCCCTTGTACATGTGTGGTCTTGTCCTCAGTTTGCAAAAGTCCAGGCCAGTGCGTGTGTGTGTGTGTGTGTGTGTGTGTGTGTGTGTGTGTGAAAATGGAAGGCATTGTCTTCTTGAGTGTTGTACTGTGTTCAGGGAGCTTATCTCTGTGTGGTTGTATATTAAATCCAGAAACAAGGACATATTTGATTTTGTTTGTTATGGTTTCTCTGTGAACTTCGCTGAGAAATAGACTATTTGGGGTAATGACTTGACCTTGCCATTATATCTTAGTGATTTTTCTACCAAGAGATTACTTTCAATACTCTAGGTCATAACTTAATGTAAAAATTTATAATTAGACAGTTACTATTAATGCAATAGAAATGGATTTAGTTGAAATTAATTTGGTTGAAATGAAGAATTCATGCAGTGAGCTGTATATACACATATGTTTAAGATTTAGATTCTTGTTGCTTCCTACACTGCTGTTTCCTCTCCTCTGGGACACCTCACCTGCCAATCAGGGCACCCACTACAACTTTATTTCTTCTAGATATTGGTTCTAAGATTTTAGTCCTTGTCTTTCCCTCTTTATAAATTGCTATATGTAAATATAAATACTTAGATAATTATCTCAGATTCCTATTTTATTGAGTGATAAAGTTAGGGGTACTCTAAGAAAATTTCAGATAAAAATCTCTGTTCTTTTCCTACCCTACTGTCTGCTCCCATTATACAGATGAAATCATCAAGGCCCAGAGAAATGAAATGACTTACTATGTTTATAGAGTTAAATAAAATATTAAGGCTAGCTGATAAAGAATGAAAATCCTAAGTCCAGGATTTTTATTCATTGTCTCTACCAATTGAAATAATACTATAAAATTTATTAGATGTTAAGTCAAGAAAGTTTCAGTAGGTTTTTAGGGATCAGTTGATGAATACAAATCCTATGTTCAAAGGAATTCTTTTTAAACTCTTGACCACCAAATTAATAAAGATGGTCATGCTGCAAATCATCAGCCATGAGCAGTAGAACAAAGAATATTTGAGCTTGAGAGCAATTCAATAGCAATACTTCAAAGTTCTCTCAACAGGAGAACATTGCCCTCCAAGATTCAAGTGAATCACTCACATGTAAACAGGGTTCAATGGTGAGAGCAATTAATCTTGTTTTATTTTAACATATTTTCAGAATTCCATGATAAATATGGTTAACACTGTAAATATTAAATATGACATAAGAGACAGAAGAAAAAAAATCTCTTTAGAAACAGTTGAAAAAGAATGGCTTGAACTCTTAGTGACTTCAGATATATGCATTTCCTTTTTAGTTTGCCAGCCAATTCTCAATTGGTATACCAAGAATAGTAGACCATAGAGTCTCAGTCTGAAAGACATTTATCCACATGAAGGTAGCAGACTGGAGGTGGGTGGGTCAACAGACTGTTAGTATTAAATGCTGGGGAGGGGGAGAAGAAAATTCATACTTAAACCATACTTCACTCCTATGTATTCTTTTTTCCCAGGATAAGAAATGCTGTAAAGCAATTGTCACGGTACCTCCTAGCCAAAATGATGAAATGTCCCTCTGGATGAGCGCATGGCATTGTTGGCTTCCTTAAGAGTTAATCCCAAAGGGAATGTCAATCACCTGGTCAAAAGACCATCTCCTAGGAAGGCAGATTCACCTTAAGCCATGCAAAAGAGATAGAAGGACTAACTTTCCCTTTAATGAGCTGATGTACTTTTCTTCCTAGAAACTGAAACCCCTAGCATAGACACTGGGAGCTGTCCTGTGGTTCTGTTAGACACACCTGCCTCTCTGAGTCCTGAATTAGAAGAGTATAATTCCCTTTTGTTTCCCTTCTGTCTCTTTCTGTTAGATGCTGGCCAGTGCCCACTTACACTTTTTCTGGCACTCTGGACTTCCTTTCTCTTTTTCTGGAGTCTGTCTTCCCATTATGTGGCAACTTATTGCCATATGACTGACCACCATTCAGGTTTACCTCAAATGCCCTTTTTATCTCTCTTTAAGCTCTCATCTATAAATCTGTAATACAAGTCCCTCCACAACTAATATTCTGTTGTCTGTGAATCTTATTCTTTGGATGTGCAAGACAAGAACCTAAAAATCACTGACTCTGTGTGGCTTTGGTCGTCCAGTGTTTTCTGAATTCATAGTACTTCAAGCTGAGAAAGGTTCTATATCTAAATACAACTCAGTAGTCATAGTTCACTATGCAAATATAAAAACCCCACCCCTGCTCCTCTAGAAAAGCCTGATGGCATTGACAGGAAACTTCTTCCAAAGCAAAGACGGAAGCTTCTGTACCAAAGCCAAGTGAAGGTCATTGAAACCCAAGAAAACAACTCTAGAAAGGCATTCAACACCCTTCTCCCCGACCCACAGAAGATCTACACATTACATGCTTACTTCCTCATTGCCCAAGACACTGCCACTCCAGAGGCTCTTCTACAAGAATGCTCCCAAGAGAAACAAGTTTGCCCATTGTACCATCATTCAAGTTCTCAGTGACCTCCAAGTCAGCCAAGAATCAGATAGAAGATGACATATTTGTGTTTAGTATGGATGCCAAACCCAACAAATACCATATCGGACAGGGTGTGAAGAAATTCAATGACATTGATATGGTCAACTCAATCTGTTCATGTTTGATGGGGAGAGGGGGCCTGTATTTCAGCTGACTCCTGATTATGATGCTTTGGATGGTGACGACAAAATTTGGATCATCTAAACTGAGTCGAGCTGGCTACTTTTAAACATACATGCTCCATTGAAAACACAAAACCAAGCAAACAAAAAAAGTATAGAAATTGAAGTAGTGGAACGTGAAGTCCGCAAGATTTAAAAACTGTACATATCATATCTATAATCAACTTACGGTGAATCTTATTTTCCTAAAGGGCAGCTACTATCTCAAGAAAAGCTTCTGTGTAAATAGCCCTTCTTGAAGAAAAGAGCCACATGCTTATAAATAACCTGGAGACTATGTTCCTAAACTCTGCTAATCAAAGCAATAAGGAAAGAGTTAGAGTGACTTGGACTCAATGTGCTTGAGAGAGAAAAGTAGATTCTCGCTTGCAGGCTCTTGTGTTTAACACAGCTGCAGGGGAGCACGTGCAGATTTGAACTGCCCCACCCAGACTGGAGCAGCCAAGTTCCCTCAGAGATCATACTTTGTGAGGAACGCTTCTGGAGGAAACCCTTCAGGTCATCTACAGAGCATAGCTTGGGCCCAAATATTCCTACTAAGCTTCTGGCTATTCATTTGCGCACAGATGAAAATGTGCTCTGACCATACAAGGAAGATTCCGGTGTGGGTCATTAAAGCCAACCCACCCATGGATTTGAGGAAATATATATGTTTATAAAGTTTCATACTGAGCACTGAGATTTTGAAATACAGTTGCTTTGAGCCCTGTGATCTCCAGAAGGCAAACCCAATCTTCTTAGTGTCCCCGGGAGCACGAGTGTAGGTGTTTGCTTTGCATTAGGATGACAAGCTGTGCATACCTTTCTGAGGCGAGGTCTGGGTGTAATGAGGTGTGTCCTGGAGGAAGTCAACGTTCAGAGATTTATTTTTTTGTGTGTGAGCTATTCACTTTAATTATACCCATGCCGTTCACTCGCTTTTTATTATTACTCTCATTTACTTTCATATCCCCTTCCCTTGGCTAAACATACAGAAAAGATTCATTTATTATTTGAAGAGACTCAAATTTATGGAGCCCTTTGAGTTTGCAAGGAGGCTAGAGACTCCATTGTGAAATCATTGTCATGATTCTCAGGGAACATGGGCTCTGATCCTGCCTCCAGCTCTGGACAAAGGCACCGAAGCAATGTTCAGGCATTAAAAACATGCCACTGATTTGAGTGGTGGCAGATAAAACAGGGCAGAAGAGGGGAGCTGGAGGCAGGCACAAGATCAGAGGAATGTGACTAGCAGTACATATGTCTCTGTTCAGTTTTAAATTGTTCAGCAGAATGACAGCACATGCATTGACATCCCGAGAACAGCAGCTGTCAAAACTGTCAGACAGCATGAGATTGATTCCCTTCAATTACTTGTTGAACCAAGAAGTTAGAGAGACGGCAAAGCTCCATGAGGTCATCTAACTTAAGTTTTTTTCTGCCTGGGAAAATTGCTTTGTCAAAAATCAATGTGTGAGGGCAAACTAAAGGTTTATTGTTATTTTGAGCTGTCATAAAAGGTACGGTGGATCAGAATTCATCCATTCAACCCATTATTTCACCCATTTGCCAATAGTTTTCCTACCTTGCACTAACTCCATGTCAGACTCTTTATGTCCTTAGGATACACAGATGCACTTAAGCGCTAAATGATGGATACCATCACGGGATAGCTATGATATGAAGCAATAGAAAGATGGCCACGGCTCACAGGGTTGAAAGCAGACACTATGCTAAAAGATAAAGCTACTGCATCTTAAAAGACAGACGAGCGAGGAGATGCCTCCAGTTCCTTTTTCAGACAACTGTAGCCCTCTTGTTGCCTTCAAACCAGTGCAGAGTTGCTAGCCTCTCCCTCTCATTGTCCAGAGATAGAGCAACCCTGGAGAAGTAATCTAGCTTTGTCACAGCTACATAAGAAACCTGAGGAATTGTACATTTTAAAATTTCACATTCTCATTCTTTCTAGAGAGATTCATGTAATCTATAGCTATATTCAGTGAATGAAATGATTCTGACATGTGACCCTTGTTAGGGATTACCATTGCATCGTTATTCTCTGAACAAGGTCTGCAGACTGATAACAGATCATCGGCAGGAACTCTATCTGAAAGACATGTATTTCATGCTCTTTTCAGATCCACTAAATGAGACACAACTTGGACACGAGCAAGCCTTAAAGGTTACACTGAAGATTAGTGTTTGGAAGCCACATTGATGAGGTAACCAATAGTTACTCAGATGGCAGGTCCAGGTGGTAGCAGAAAAGATGCTTGGGAATGGCCTGCCTGTGCAGGTATGGACAGTGTCAGGAGGATCAGCATGAAGTAAGGAGCCAGCCTTAGCAACTCTGAAAGTGCTTAACACCAAAGTCCCAGCAGGACATCAGGAAGAAATGATGGAAGATTCCTTTGGAAGAACTGGGTTTTGGAAGAGGAGATTATAGCAGGTGCTGCCATTGGCTTTTCTCTCACAAACACAGGGGACAGTGATTGATTGGGGTTGGATCGATGAGATTGGGCTTGTTCAGGGTGATAGGGCATAGTAAACTAGAAGATGGATAGACATGCAGAGTTCTCTTCTCTCATCTTTCCAGCTTTCACCTGTTTTCTACTCCATAAACCCAATCAGAAGCAAAAGCGCAAAAAAACATCTAGGAGGTGAAATGAGATAGATCAACGTTCAGGGCACAGAATAGGGCAGGGAAGTTCAAAGATCTTATTGGAGAGAAAGCTAGATGACAGACTGTAAAAATATGTGAACAGCTTCCTACATCCCCCCATCCTGCAGCCAACCACCAGACATTGTTGTTCTCTCTAGGATGTCTACTTCCCAAATCTGGTCAACCTGCCCAGATTTTGTGCTAGGAAGTGTTTCTGGAACAGCCTGGAATGCAAGCTCCCAAAGTTGTCAATGCCCAGCTTCTCTTTTTTAATGGTTTTCTCTGATCTGGAGAGGCCAGGCACGTTTCATCCATTTCATTTGCTACTTTGATTAAACATCTGCCATGTCTTTTATGACTTTTCATCTACGTGTGGAGTATCTTCATGTCTAGTCACTCTACCCTGATGGCAATATTATTTGCTGTCTTCTGTTATGGAAGATACCTAACCTTACACCCATCACAGAAATCTAAATTGACCAATTGGAGCCAATAAGAATTTTCCACTCACTTATTAAACTTTCAGACTATGATTTTTAACAAGACAGGGATCAGTAGAAGCCCTGACTTCAGACACCACACAGCAAGATCTGCACCTTGACTGGCTTCCAGGTTTTAATCATGCTTTTTGAAGAACTGTTTTACTTGGTACATGATTAAAATATTCTGTGTAAGTAGAACATGGTGACTCACATTTTGTTAGGGTTGCAGTGCACAACTAGCTACAAAGTCTTTAAGGAGGATGAGAAATAAGGCAGAATTCTGTTCTCTCCTGCTTTCCCTCATTACTCCCCCAACACTGTGTGAGTGTGTGTGTGTGTGTGTGTGTGTGTGTGTGTGTGTGTTTCAAAATGTGACCCCAGAAAGAAAGAACAAGTTTATTTTGCTTTATGTATCCAGTGAAGGATGTGATTCTAATATAGCATCTTATTTCTCAATTCCTATAATTTCTTTAACCTTTTACCTCAACTTCTTTGGCAGTAAAATCGGGAAGATCAGCAACTACTTTGTCCACAAAGCATTGAAATTAACTAATATCAGCCCTTTAGCCAGACATCACTGGAAATTGATCTGAAAAGACAGAATTCATCATTAGAATGCAACGAGAGTCTCAGAAGCCCAGTGGATAAGCACCTACTGACCAGAGGTTCACAGATTTTACCTTGCATCAAAGCCAGCAGAAGGGCTTCAGGAAACTTGTTTCAGGCCCTGCCCTCAACAGGGGTTTTTGTCTGTATAGCCTGTTAATTTGCACTTCTCCTTTTTTTCTATTTATTAATGTATTCATTTCTTTTATTCATTATATTTGTTTGCATTTCAATGATATCCTCCTTCCTAGTTACCCCTCCACCAACAGCCCCCATCCCATCTCTGCTCTTCCTCCTCCCCTTTGCCTCTGCAAGGGTGCTTCTCCACCTATTCTCCCTCTCCTGCCTCACCTCTCTAGCATCCCTCTACACTAGGGCACCAAGTGTCCCTCCCCTCTCATTAATATCAGATAAGAACATCATTGCTACATATGTACCTGGCTCCCTCTATGTATACTCTTTGGTTGGTGGTTTAGTGCCTAGGAGCTCTGGGTGGTCCAGTTAATTGGTTCACAGATTGGCTGTGGATATCTGCATCTGTATTGGTCAGGTGCTCATAGACCCTCTCAGGAAATGGCCATATCAGGCTCCTTGTCAGCAAGCACTTCTTGGTATCAGCAATACTGTGGGAGTTTGGTGTCTGCAGATGGGATGGAAGACCTTTAGGTGGGGCAGTCTCTGGATGGACTTTCTTTCAGTCTCTGTTTCACTTTTTGTCCTTGTCTTTCCTTACAAGCTGCTGCTGCTGGCCCAGGAAGCACTTTTTGAAAAGTATTACTAAGTCAGTGGTTCTCCTCCTGTGTCTCAAGGGACCATCTTGGGGAGGGAGGCTTAAACAGGACTCACATACCAGATGTCCTGCATATCAGATATTTACATTATGATTCCTAACAGAGGCAAAACTGCAGTTATGAAATAGCAGCAAAAATTTTAGGATTGGAGGTTACCACAACAGTAGGAGCTAACTGTATTGAAGGGTCATTAGCATGAGGAAGGTTGAGAACCACTGGACAAAATCAATGAAGATCTGAGCAAGAGGAGAAGCTGCCTGACCAAGCATGGCCCACCACAGGCCTTCTCCACAAGGCCCTCTCATTTCACAACTACTTTAATCTTCTGAAATGGTGACTTTATTCAGCTTATTGATATCAGTTTGTGCCAATCCTGTGCTATGCAGTCTAAATGAGCATGCACTCCTAAGCCTTTGGGTTTCCAAAACAAGGGCTTTACTACTTTCTCGATTCTTCTAACCAGACCTGAGCCAGTAACAATCAATCAGAAAGCAAAACTGAAAACCAATGCAATTTTCCCCTTTTCAACTTCATAAGGAGCGTGGTTTATCGAGTTCCTCCCTGCCTATGGCAGATGTCTGAAAACCCGACTGGAAACTTTGAGAAGTTCATTTACTCTCCGTGTTGCTATTCTCTCCATCTGTAAAACGGGGTCAGCTGTATTGTGCCTCATGTGCGAATCTGTGTGCGGTGAGGTTTAGCGGGTAACTGAGTGCAAAACATGTTGCAGATGGATGCGTTATGGAGGGATGCTTAATATCAAAGCGAGATGTCATTTTCTTTCAGTCTGCATCTGTAGTTTGTAAAACAAATGCTTCTAAATTCACAGTATTTTTCTCACATGTACTATTTTTTTCCAGGGTGATATTTTCCCAAAGACTCATGCTGACTTTAGCTTCTGGAACCTTGTAGGCGGATCTGCTAAATTAAAGACTTGTATTTAAATTTTCTGCATAACACTGGTGGGCTGAGTGCATCTAAGTGATTGTGTGAAGTAGGGAAAATTTCTAGCACAGGAGGGCATGGGTTGGGCTCCTGGATCAGGGGACATGAATTTTACCACACTGGGAAGCATTTCTCCAGCAAAACGAAAAAAGAGAATCGCTGAAGCTGTATTGAAATAATCTTAAAGCAAGTAAAATATAGAGCAAACTAACTAGAAATGGATGGATTTGGGTAGATAGATGCAAACAAAGCAACAGGTGAAAACTGGGTGTGTGCATCTGTGTGTGCCTCTGCAAGACACAGAGAGAGGGGCAAGAAGGGAGAGGGAAAGGGAGAGGGAGAGGGAGAGGGAGAGGGAGAGGGAGAGGGAGAGGGAGAGATTACAGTATCTTTATGGAAAGAATTATGATTTTCAAAGGACATACTAATGTTCGCATGGCAATCACTTGGACTTTGATTCTAGTATTGGTACCTAGCATGTCCCATGCAATACATCTCTACTGCTTATAGATAAAAGGATAACAGTTTTAATGTACTATCCATGCATTTGGGTTATCGGTCATTCTAGATTCTTTAACCAACCTCCATTTTTTGTTTTTTGCATGGAAGACTTGATAATTTTTTGTACTTTAAATATCCTATGACCCTATGCTTTAAACTACCTTTAAATTAATAAATATAATTGTCACTAAGATATGAAGTAAATATATATTTAATATGAATGTATAATGTTTGTATATGCATGGGTCTTCATATGTTTATAGTTTCAAAGTCTCCAGGGGCTAGAGAGATGGCACAATGATTAAGAGTACTGGTTGCTCTCTTTTAGGAACACCCAGGTTCAATTCTCAGCACCCTCATGGCTGTCTGTAACCCCACTTCCATAGGATCTAATGCCCTCTTCTGGCCTTCACAGGTACTGTGCATACATTGTAAACATATATGCAGACAAAAGAACATGCATATAAATAAAAATAATAGAGTTGAAAATACTATCTGAAAAACAAGGAAGGAAAGGAAATCTGTTTCTCCTAGGGTGCACTTAACCTGGTAAGTTTATTCAAACATTTGGCCTCTCCCTATAGCACAGGCATGAGTGACTTTGTCCTACAGACCCTTTGTATGCACTAATTCAAGCTTAAATCTTACAGAACGACTATGTCAGGAGCAAGACATCTCTTCAGACCAAGAACTGTGTCAGCCAAACATACACTTTCACTATATATAAATATAAATATAAATATAAATATAAATATATATGTGTATATATAGATAGATATAGATATAGATATAGATATAGATATAGATATAGATATAGATATAGATATAGATATAGATATAGATATAGAAAATGGAGTTGAAATACCATTATGTGGTTGAGAAACTGCTGGTGAACTTATATGTGTTTGTATTTATAATGGAGAATGTGGGATAAGAGCTAAAGAAAAGCAATGTCTTGTGGGAAAGTATCTCATGAATACTCTTTCTTCAGTGTGTCCAGTGAAAAGCATTCTTTCTACCCCTGGAAGATTCTTTTCACCCATCACAGTGAGACACAGAGGAGATCAGACGTAAACTGGATGCTTCATCTTGTGGAGATAGATGGAAATACATACCTTGTAAGCCTCAGAAGGAATGACATTTCTGTCAGGAGAACAGCTATGGGCTCTTTCTTTTTATTCTCTTGGGTTGTTTGTTTGTTTGTTTGTTTTGTTTGGTCATGTTTTGTTTATTTGTTTGGTTTCTGTTGTTCTTGTTGTTTTCCCCCTTTGGAAGACTTTAGTGACAAGAAAGGAAAACAGGTCTTTACCAGTAACCCCGTTTGTTTTTCTTTTAATTAGATATTTTCTTTATTTACATTTAAAATGCTATCCCGAAAGTTCCCTGTACCCTCCCCCCTTGCCCTGCTCCCCTACCCACCCACTCCCACTTCTTGGCCCTGGCGTTCCCCTATACTGGGGCATATAAAGTTTGCAAGACCAAAGGGCTTCTCTTCCCAATGATGGCTAACTAGGCCATCTTCTGCTACATATGCAGCTAGAGACATGAGCTCTGGGGGTACTGGTTAGTTCATATTGTTGTTCCACTTATAGAGTTGCAGACCCCTTCAGCTCCTTGGGTACTTTCTCTATCTCCTCCATTGAGAGCCCTGTGTTCCATCCATTAGATGACTGTGAGCATCCACTTCTGTATTTGCCAGGCACTGGCATAACCTCACACGAGACAGCTATATCAGGGTCCTTTCAGTGAAATCTTGCTGGCATGTGCATTAGTGTCTGGGTTTGGTGGCTGATTATGGGATGGATCCCCGGGTGGGATAGTCTCTGGATGGTCCATCATTTCATCTTAGCTCCAAACTTTGTCTCTGTAACTCCTTCCATAGGTATTTTGTTCCCTGTTCTAAGGAGAAATGAAGTATCCACACATTGGTCTTCCTTCTTCTTGATTTTCTTGTGTTTTGTAAATTGTATCTTGGGTATTCTAAAATTCTGTGCTAATATCCACTTATCAGTGAGTGCATATCAAGTGACTTCTTTTGTGAAGTAACCCTATGTTTTAAAAAAGTCATACCTGCTGCTCTAGAATTTTCAGATTTTTCTCAGAGGAGCAAGACATTGGTGTAAGAATCTCCTGGCACCCTGAATGTGCAATGAACAAATGCATTGTGGGATGTGTCTATCCAGTACTCTAAGTTCATTGGGGTGCATACATACTATACCGAATAGGAGCCTGAGACTTTTACAGCACAACTTAAAAAACATATTGTTTATAAAAGATAGGAACACAGAAACTAGAGACTATACTTGTGTGTGCATGTGTGTGTGTGCGCGCGCGTGTGTGTATGTGTGTGTGTGTGTGTGTGTGTGTGTGTGTGTGTGTGTGTAAGAGTACCCAGTTATAGCTGTACACTATAGGTAACAGCTTCATATCAAACCCCTAACTTTTAACTGTTACTTGCTATGGCTCAGATATGCCAATCTTAAAAGAACTTGTTTAAAAAATCTTGTTTAGGACCAGTGAAAGCAGCAAGTTATGGGCATTCTCAACAAATAGAGATCTCAATCTAATAATTCAACAACTTCTCATTAAAATCAATAGTAAAAGCATACATAGTGTTTTGTTATATTTTAGTCACACACATGTGCACATACACACATGTATTATAGAAAGGATCACAAATACATGAATACATTTTTCCTCTGTCTTGGTGGATGTTTACTGTCAACTTGAGACAACTTAAAATCAGCTGAGAACGGGGGATCTCTGCTGAGGGATTTCCCGGATCAGAATGACTCGTGGCCAAGTCTGTGGGAATTATCTTGATTATTGAATGATGTGGTAAGGCCCAGCCCACTGTGGGCGGTTACCACCCCAGGGCATGCAGGCTTTGGCTGTATAATAAAGCAAGATGAAAAGGAGACAGGGAGTTGTTCCTTAAGCAGTGTTTCTCAATGGTCTTTGCATCAGTTCCTACCTTGCTTATAGGACTGCCCTGATGTCAATAATGGATTGTGACCTGGAAGGATACACTGAAACACACCCTTCCCCAAATTGGCCCAAGGTATTTAATGCATTAACAGTAATTAGAACAGCTTCCATTTTCTTAATTCAGACCCATTGGTACTAGTATAGACTGCAAACACAGTATTAATGAACAATTAACTTTTTAAATTGAATGTGATGCTTCATTACAATCTCGTGTCTTAATCCCATAAGAAAAATATCTCTTTTTCCAGCAGTAGCATAGTATGCTCATAGACTCTTAATCTTTGTTATTTTAGGGAGTGTGATAGCTGAGGTGCCTCCAGCTATCAGAGGTCAGCCGTGGGTGTTTGACGGATCAGATTCAATCCGTTTTGTTTTATGATGCAGGCTCTTTCATTGGACTGAGCAGGTTAGGCAAAGCTGGTTGACCAGCAAGGTCAACGCTCTGCCTGTCTCTGCCTGCTAGGATTGCAAGGACAAACCACTATGCCAAGCTTTTTCACATAGATAGTGAGAGTATAACTCAGATTCTCATATTTGAATGGCAAACTTTAATGACTAAGCTATATCTCTAGTCTCCTTATTTAATATTCTTTATTATAATATAATTTTTGATGGGAATATTCTATGGTAGAGACATTATATAAGTTCAATTACTAGCATAGAGAATATAAAAAACAATACAAAAAGCAATAGATAAAAATTTTGTAATTAAGACAAATTCTCATGGTTTGTAACTTTTGTCCCAAGATGCCAAAATATTTGAGAAAGGATTCAGAGTCTCATATTTTTTAATCAAATGAACATAAGCAGATACATTAATGAGGAAACTCTGTTAAGTCCTTGACAAGAAAGTCTTCTCTAAAATTAAAAAAAGTTAGTAATTGCAGGAAAAATCTAAACCATCAATGAAAAATTTCAGCAAGAAAATTGCAAAACTGAAAAAAAAACCAAATTCAAGAACACACACACACACACACCACCACCACCACCACCACCACCACCACCATCACCACCAATAGCAACAACACACTAAGTCGAATCAAAACCACATCAGAAATAGAAGTAATCAATAGATATGCAGAAGAGTGAATTACACTTATGGAGGGAAAAGTTGGAGCAATGTACTCAGACATATATAAGGGGAAATATGCATGTAACCAACAATTTCAAAATGACTGGGGCACAGAAACCAAACCTGGGAATTCATGACATAGAAGAAGGAGCTGACTTAAAATGAAAAGGAATAGGGCTGGCGAGATGCTCTTCCGAAGGTCCAGAGTTCAAATCCCAGCAACCACATGGTGGCTCACAACCATCCGTAATGAAATCTGATGCCCTGATCTGGAGTATCTGAGGACAGCTACAGTGTACTTACATATAATAAATAAATCTTTAAAAAAATGAAAAGGAATAGACAAGCTATTTAACAAGAGCACAGCAGAAGACTTTCCAAATATGGAGAGCACCGTAGATACTCACACACAGTTAAGAGCCACTTAACCACCAAATAGACAAGACAAGAATTAAACCTCTGTAAGAATGGAAGAGGCAACTAGGAAGTTCCTATTTTGATGTGGCCAAGGCCTTTGAACTCATGGGACAGTTTGGCAAAGCCATTATCTACATATGCCAGAGACAAAAAAGGTGGTCAGCTCTCCTAGCTAGTCCAAATGTGAGTGTTTATTAACAATTTAACAGTGTGTGCAAAGACTAGCGACTGATGCTTGCTCCTTCCAGATGTTTACTGTTTGAGTCTGGGACTGCTACAGAAACCTTGCACAGAGAGTAGCCACCCTGTAACTAATAGGCAAGCTGAAACTTTGGATAGCAGGAGCAGAAATTAGTTTCACTGTTCATTTATCTATTTGTTCTTCTTCATTTCTTTGCCACAACTAATCAGGGTTCTAGGACCCAAACTCTGTGGAAAGAATAGACGCCCCCATAGACCATATCCATCATCAAGTTATCTGAAATACAAAGACTTCCCCATAGTCCATATCTACCATCAACATATCTATCTGAAATACAAAGTGAAAAAAAAAAAAGCACTAAAAGTTCCAAGGGGAAAATTCCAACTCACAAAAATGGTCAGGGATATCAGAATAACTTTGGATCTTTCATCACCAAAACTAAAAGCAAGGAAATAATGGAATAAAATGTTTCAAGGAAACAACTTTCAACCAAGAATGCCATACACAGCAAAATTATCCTCAAAAAGTAGTGGGGAAATAAGGACCTTTCAAGATGAAACAAATTAAAGCAATTCATGACAATGAAGCCAGGACTTCAGAAACGCCTCTGAAGAATACTCTTATGCAGAAAGAAGGAGAAAGACCACTTCATTCACAAGACTAAACGAAAGAGTATACTCCATGAACAGAACAGATCACCAAAGGAGAGACAAGAAAGAATGATGTTTGTTTGGTACAGCAAAGGAGCACAGTTTCAAACTAATTGTGGGTGAGGGTGGGGGAGAAAGAACAATCAGAAACCCAATTAGCCAGAGTATTGCCTAATAAATTCACAGGAAATAAGAATCCCCTTTAAACAATGGCCTTAAATGTAAATATCCTTGACTGATCAATAAGAAGACCCAGACTAACTGGCTGAACTGAAAAAGAAGAAACCATCTCTTGGCTCCAAGAAATATACCTAACCAACAATGACACCTGATCTATAAACGTCAAAAGAAGGAAAGTGACATATGTAGAAAATAGAATCGGTAATAAGGAGGGTATAAATATTTTTTCATTGGATAAAGTAGAAGATTTCAAGAAGACCACTAATATTAACCCTAAGAACAAACTATCAAGAAGGGCAACAACTGGATCCACCTGTGGTTGGAATCACAGTGAAAGACAGACAAGATCACAGAGGTTTTCACACAATAGGAGTGGAAGAATCCACCATTCCACTTTCACATTTGGAAACATCATTGAAACAAAATCAGTAAGTGCAGGTTAGAGCTAAACCAAACCGTAGGATTAACTTGATTTAACCCACAGCTACAGAGATTCCACCCACCAGAAATCAATGGAATTGAAACTAAAGATCAATATAGAAAATCAGTCAAAGCGTGTGTTCTTTGAAAAAGCTAACAAGGTAAGAAAATACAAGAATGAGAAAGACAAAAGGAGAGAGGATACAAATTAATAGAACTAGAGTCAAAAAGGAGGGGTTCAGAACAGAGTTCCATAAAATTCAAAAGATTATTAGAGAATATTTTAAATGTTTGTGTTCCCCCAAACTAGAAAACAATGAAGAAATGGATATGTTTCTAAGTACATATAATCTATCAAAACCAAAGCCAGAAAATGCAATTAACTTAAGCAAATTCATTACCTATGATGAGTTTAAATCTGTGAGTCAGTCTTCTAACTGAACTTCTTGACTAGGACTCCAATGTCTTAAGAAATAGCCCCATGAATTAACAAATTAGAATAAAGGAAGCTAAAACATTTCTTCACTTAAAAGGAAATTATGAGCAGACCAAACAGAAAGCCTACAGAGTTGGAGAACCTCCACCATAGGTCAGACAGAGGTTAATACCTATAAATTAAGCACAAGGAAACAAAAATGTGCCAGATCAACAAATGAACTATCAAAACGAATGGACAAGTCTCAAAACAAAAACCATACATGGCCGGATAGATCTTTAAAAATGTATTTCAACATCCTCAGTCATCAGGGAAATGAAAATTAAAACTATTTTGACATTTAATATCTCCCTAAGTCAGGATGATAATAATCAAAAAGGGGCACCAATGAATGCTGATGAAGATGTGGGCAAGAGAAATCCTTCCTTATTCATTGTGGATGAGAATGTCAGCTAGTACAATGTTTATGGAATTCAGTGTGGAAGTTCCTAAAGCAATAATAGAACTACCTCATAATCCAGCTAGTCTATTCCTAGACATGTAACCAGAGGTTTCTATATCCAGACACAAGTGATATCTGCACATCCATGTTTATTTCTGCTTAATTCACTATTACAAGGAAATTGAACTGTGTATATATTCGCCAAGTGATTTACAAAGTGCAATGTGTCACATATGCTCAATGGATTTCTATTTATCTGTAAAGAATGAAATCATGAAGTTTGTGGTAAAGTTGGTAGAGCTGGGAAGTACTGGAGTAAAGTGGACTCACTCAAGAATAGCAGAAGCAAAAATTACAGTTCTCTTTCATATGAAGAGTCTAATTTGCAATGTTTATAACATGCATGTAAGTTGGATGAATGTGTATGTTATAAAATGAGAATGGAGTCAAAGGAAGGCAGAAAAGAAATCTTGAAGAAGGGATGGGCAAGAGGACACAAATGACATGAAACTAGGAAAGAGGCTATGGAGAGTAGAAGAGTCCAAGAGAGAAGGATAATCAACATTTTTAAAATGTTTGTAAACATAAAATACTGCATATAATGTTAATTTTAAATAAGAAAATAACAGACAGATATTTTGATTATACATAGAGTTTAGTATATATATATATATATATATATATATATATATATATCTCACATATATATTTGGCATATATATATTTGGCATATATATTTGGCACACACACACACACACACATATATATATATGTATGTATGTATATATATATATATATATATATATATATATATATATACACATACATAGCTTGGCTATATATTCTAATATACATATATATGTATATATATAGTACAATATGATTAGGTGATACATATGCATAAACATAAATTTAAAAATCTAATTAGTATTTCCAGCTCCTTCTACTTATCCTACCTTAACACTGAGAATCTGAACTGTGTCTAGTTCCTGATTAATATAACACATAAGTAGAAACTAGTTACTGTGTAGTCCTGTAGAACTTTGATACTTAGTCATACTGTATGGCTGTAGTATTGCCTCATTTCCCTCTATTTTCCCCCTTATTGCCACTCAATACTGATTATTCTTCTAGTTGTAACAGGATCTCTTGCTTCTTACCCACTTTGGTAAAATAAAGCCAAGCTATTCTGAGGATTGTTCTTGTTTACTTTTGACCAATGTTTAATATAAAACTGAGCACTGTATGATTGTAGTATAAATGTAGTATAAATCTGTGGTTGTAGTATTGCTTCATTTCCCTCCAACCTTTCTTCCCTTATTCTTTCCACTCAATACTGATTATTCCTCTCCATAAAATCGAGCTTTCAGCCTCTTCAACCATGAGAAGATATCTGTTCTTTGATTGGAGAACTAACCACTTTTATTTGCCCCCTTTTCTTTTCCTTTTCTCCCTTCCTCTTTTTCTTTCCCTTAAAAAATAATTTAATTTGATGTGTGTGCGTATGTTACTGTGCATGTACATGCACTTGTGCATGTGCATATGTGTGTATGTGTACGTATATGCATGCACACATATGTGCACATATGTTTGGTATATGAGGACATGCGTACATGCTGTAGGGTGCTGGTCTAGGTCAGAGGACACTATTGCCAAGACAATTATCTCCTTCTTTGAGTTCTGAAAATTCAGGTCTTTGGGCTCATGTGACAATGACTTTTACCCACTAAGCCTTCTGTCCAGTTCCTTTGGTGTAAATGCACTGACAGTCCACTAGCATCAGACATTTTTTTTCCTTTTCCTATTTTATAGAGTATAGATTTTGTTTTATGTGGTATGTAGCAGTTGCCATTCTGTGTTACAGCTGGTCTAGAAGGGAACAATAACTGTCTAGTCATCCTCATTTTTTTTTGTTCCATTTCTTATCCTTTCTTAACCCAAAAATTTCCAATGTCTATTAATTATTTTACCAACTAAGTTTTCTCCACTTCTCTCTCTCTCTCTTATTGCTGAGACATGGAATACCAAATGTATCAGTGTGACGGTGGAAGTGGCCATATTTGACCTTGCCAGGCATCTGTCCATCACAGTCTCTTTCCTTCCTTGTGCTAACCAGGGGACCCACATCCCATTTCAGTTGTGTAAACTAAAGTTAAATGCTATGGCTGCCAGGATATTTGTGGTTAAACCACTGGTCCACCTCAGGATTGTGTGAACTCTTTTGGGTTTGAGGGCGTGTGTGTGGGCTGGCAATTGGTCCAACCCAACAATGGTTTTTCTTTTTAAATTGTAACAGGATCTCATGCTTCTTACACACTTTGGTAAAATAAAGCCAAGCAGTTATAAGGGTTGGTCTTGTTTGCTTTTGACCAATGTTTAATATAAAACCGAGCATAGTGGCACACTTGAAAAGGGAGAAACTTCCCGATTGATTGTAATCTGAAGTCATGTTCCCAGTGGTTGTGAAAATTTTCTGTGAGAGACAACATGGGTCTGAGTCTAACGCCATACTAACATGTTTATCTGGACCAAGCTGCAGTCAGTGAATTCTGATTCTTAATAGAACCTTTAATGAGATTAACCCTGAGTCAGTTTGTAAAAACTAAGCTTTTTTACTGCCATTGGCATTACTTCTTTAAGCTGAGATATATTCAAAAGTACATATAACTGTCCTCTAAATAGTGGGCTATTGACCTGAGATTGATGCTCCATTATATTAGTGTTAGAAGACACACAGGTAACAATCTACAGGATCTTACACTGGAACAAGAATCCTTAGATTCATACAAGAAAACAGTCATGGAGACAGTATAAATTTATGACAAATTCTAGAAAATGTAAAAGTAGAGTTTTTAGGTCATCATGTTCTGCTCATGTGCAAATTATGACAAAAATCACTGAGAACAGAGAAACCTACCTACTTCATAGCTGCATTGCTAGTCAATGAAAAAGTAGTGCCATGTGTTTTAAAGCACCAAAGTTAGAAGAGAAAAGGAGAGGCTTGAGAAACTGTTTATGGTTATGACACACTACAATGTCAGTAAAAGCAACACAAACTGTTGTCTATCATTTGAAAACTAGGTACACTTTGGGAACTGAACTATAAACCCATTCCAAGTATCAGGTGGTAGTAATGGATGAACATCTCTTTTTTCATTTTGATAACTGTGTTATGATCTGTATTAAATAAGTCTTTTACTTTGTGTGTGTGTGTGTGTGTGTGTGTGTGTGTGTATCTACATACACATTGCTACATAAGAATAGGTTGCATCCAAGGTCAAATATATAAGTATAGATAGATAGATAGATAGATAGATAGATAGATGATAGATAGATATTTGAATGATAGATGAATGATAGATGATTGTTACATAATAGATTGATAATTAGTTAAGAGATATATATGTAGATAATAGATGACAGACATATAGATGATAGATAGGTACATAGGTACATAGGTAGATAGATAGATAGATAGATAGATAGATAGATAGATAGATAGATAGATGTGATAGAATGTCATAAGTGTTTTACCAGGATTTCCTGCTAATTTATTCAATGATGGTCTGAACTTATGGAAACATTCCCAGTACTTGTTTAGGAGAAAAATTCATTTTACTATTTTTGATATTTTACAGTTCAGAATTATAGTTTTAGACAATTACCACTGGAGAAAAAGATGATCATGTTTATATGATGAGCCTCATAGAAAGGTCTCCTTGAACATTAAAGTTGTGGCAAAGGATCTTTTGGAGTTATTGGGATTCTACAAGCAGTTTTCCCTTTCTAGTAGGTAGAAAATGAGTTTTACCCTAGACAGTCATCTTGGACTGAAAACTTGCCCTCATTGTTTCCCTGGCTTCCTTCAACCATCATGGGGAAACAGCACATTGAAATACACATTTATACAGTGCTGATGAGGAGTAATGTCTCTGACATCTGTTTGCTGCATTGATCATTTCCTCCAGACAGTCAGGGCTCCTGTAGAATGCCCTTCATGTTGAGCTTGTTTGCGGGTTACACGTGGCACCACTTAACATTTTCCTCCAGCTGTCGTGCAGCTTGTGAAGGCAGGAGTGATCTGATACCCCTGCTATGGTGCAAATCTTATTCAGTAACTTCAGCTTGGTAGTGTGAGGCATTTTTTAGCTCTGTCTTGATTCAAGAACAAGGCTATTTGTCTCCTACAACCTAGTTTTGTAAAAAGAATAGAATTGATTATTCTGTATGTCTTAAAGCACTTAAGATTCACATGACCATGGAAAGATAATAATGGTAGCATGGTGTTCTAGAGACATGAACCTTCTTTGTAAAAATTTGAGCAGCTGGAGGGTAACAGCAAAACAGAAGACAGTGAAAACTATTAACAACACATACAATTCAGTTAGATGACAAATAGACTGCACTGGTGGCAAAATGCTCTCCTGTTAGTATGATATCAACTGACAGGGCAATAGAAAGGGAGTCTATATACCTAATATGAGGGAACTACCCACATCAGCAATGGACATTCACTGTAAAACATATTAGACCAAGCGCTGCAACTAGAGGATCTGTCTAGACTGCTGTATAAGTATGACTCAGGGTCTGATAAGTAGGATCAGAATAGGCTTATGCAATGGTCTGACTATAAATGCAGGATGTGGAAATTCAGCATTTCCTTTCCAAAAAGGGCCTTATGCAGAGAAAAACCAAAACTGAACCAAGATCTATATAGACAAAGGCAAGAAAAGAGACAGGGATATTGGAAGACTTATGAAGGCAGACCTTTTTCTTAGCATTATAAGAACACACCAGACTATCTGACCACTGTCAAACTATTTCAATGGAACTTTTTGTGGCATAAAGTCATACAGCATGCTTATGCTTCTCAATAAAATAAAAGCTGAGGAATTTCTAAGCAGTAAGAGTACCTTTCATTAGGAAAGGCAAGCACAACATTAGCAGTATGTGGGAACATGGGGTGTATTTTCCAGTTGAGTCATCAAGCTAGAGAACAAGTTGCAAAAAGTCATTCTTATTAAAGAGATGTCCTTATCAGGTCTGAGTTGAATATGAAAGAGTAGGAGATCCCAGCTGATGATAATTTTGATGAATGTTTGGATATGATGATGCTATCTCCATCTATGGATGAATTTCTTGGTTAATTCATAGATGGATAAGTGATAAGGATATGAGGCCTGTTATTGGAAGTAAGTGTTAGGGGTTATGACTTTGAAGAGCTATATGTCTTGGTCCAAAGGCTCTTCTTCACATGTAGGAGAGTGGTTCTTACACTTTGATTTAACTGGGAATCTGAGGGTCCATAAGCTAAAGGTCCTTGTCCCCAATTGGTTTTTGATCAATCAATAAAGAGTCAACAGGCAATGGCTGGGTGGAAAGAGAAATGCAGGCTAGGAGACAAGAGAGAGCAGAGGGAGATTTTCCATGTATTGGAGGGAGACAGATGGGACATAGGGACTGCAGGAAAGGAAACCAACCAACCATGTGATATCTTGGGTAAGTGGCCACTGGCTGTTGCCTCTATTAAGCCTGGGGTAGCAGGCAGGAAGTTGAGAAGTGCCCAGACACTGAGTTAGTAAGGCATGGTAAAAATAAGCTAGTGTGTGTGTGTGTGTGTGTGTGTGTGTGTGTGTGTGTTTCATCCTCAAATCCAAAGATTTCCTGGGCAGGCAGCTAGAAGAACAGCCCTCTCAGGAGCATTAAGCAGATAAAACTACACACTACAGCCACCCCTTTCTGGATACCATAAGGAGACCAACTTTGAACCTTAGTCTTCGGTCATGATATACAGAGTTAGCAGCTATGGACTGAAATCTCTACAAATGAAAGCGAAAATAAATAATTCCTCATTTTTATTTATTAACGCCATGTGTTTTATCATAGCGATGGAAAGCTACTACCACTAAGATGAAGTAAAAACGAAAGCATCCCAGGTAATGGACATATGACCAGGTGACAGATCCAGCACAACCATCAGAATGGGGAATAATGGAGAGAACCTAAGAACAATCTGTTTCCCTGTCCTTACTAATTATATTGGGTACAGCAGACTAAAGATTTCTAGGTGTGGCATAAAGGAAACTTGCACCTGAGGGGAATAGAACTTTGGGCAGCTCAGTGTAATGAAGGACCATAATCATCCTTTTGTGAAATAAAGAAAGAATATATATAATATAGGAGGAGGTATAAGAATATGCATCATCACTAGAAGAATTAGAACAATTGGTATAACGTCAGGAGGTAAGTAAGTAAGTTTAAGGAGATGAAAGTTTTGGTACTTTCTCTTGAAGAAACAGTGTATAGGAGAAAGTACTGAGCATTACTGATATCTGGGTTGTGGTGTTGAAGCAATGTTTGGCACTAAAGGCAAAGGAATTTGAACAAATAGATGTGTTCAATGTTGTAGCACAAAATTTTGAAAAAAAAAATAAAATAATTTGTCAGAATGACAACAGAACAACATGGCAGAATTGTATCTAGAATTTTAATATTACATCAAATTTCGTGCCATCCTCCATGCACTTTGTATAGCTGTGTTACATTGAGACAGAACACTTCCTTCAGAAGATCTCTGGATTACATGCAAACCTGTGTAGCAGCTCTTTCTGAACATAACCCATCTGGTTCAGAGGGGAATTTTATGACAACAGCATCTGTTCCTTGGGATCTAAACCTTAATCCATTGTGAGCTCCCTTCATACTGGCAGCAGTAACTTCCAGCCTTTATCTAGTTGGGATGAATTCAAACAGGTGTCTCAGAAGCAAAAGTCCCCTCATCATATTACAGAGTGCCTTGGCAAGAGGTGGTGTCCATTAATGAGATCCTTCTTGAATGGATGTGGTATGGATGCCAAGAGATCTCTTTCAATAGAGGCCTTGAAAGGGCTCTGTCATGTGCCCTCTTACTTCAAGCATTGATTGCTTTATGAAATATGATTTAGCACTTTCATAAGCTAGACACTCTCTGAGAAGAGAGAACAAACTAAGTCGGAGGTGACCTCTCTCCATCTCTGAGAGTTACAAGGAAAATTATAAAGTCCATATATTAAGCAGGCTAAAGTGCTCTCTAGAAAGTGCTCTCTAGAGAGTGAGATGTTATGAGTCTCAAAGGAATGTGGCTCCAAACTTAGAATGGATAAGCAGTAGTGTTATCCTTCAATAGTGATAGAGAGATGTTCTTCAACATGTTATGATCCTTCTCATTCCCTCTCCAACCAAAAGCACATAAACAAGATGAAAGATGATCAATAGCAGTAGCTCCCTGTTCACCTTTTTAAACTATTCATTGTGTTTACCATTATTACAGGGAATTCAATTTAGGACAAATATGCTTTCAAACAGCTGTCTTGTTCACTCCTCACTGATGTCACTGACCATTTCCTGTCCCTCATGTATAGTTGTTCTACTCTGATGTCTGTTACTGTAACAAAGACCATGACCAAAAGCAATGTGGGAAGAAAAGGCTTACTTCATCTTATACTTTCATGTCACAGTGCAACATGGCAAGCAGCCAGAGCAGCAACTCAAGCAGGAATATAGAGGCTGAGGTTAAAGTAGACTACATGAGAAACACTTGCTTGCTTTCCAAGCCTTGCTAAGTTTCCTTCATATACAGCATAGGAACATCTGCTTAGTCATAACACCACCCAGAGTGGGCTGGCCCTCCAACATCAATCATTGATCAAGAATATGCCCCCCAGGCCAAGCAGATGGAGGCAACTGAAGTTCCCTCATTCATGCCAAATTGACAGCAACAACAAAAAACCACTACACAGTCTTTACTCAATTGTCTAGTTGTTACCAATAGAATCATAGAATTCAACTCTAATAGTTTTGGAGAATACAATGGTTCTGATAGTTCACATATTGTATTTGGTTTTGTCTTTTACAAATAGTGAAGATGTAATGATTTATGTTTATATGGTATGGAGCCAATAATAAATGACCAAATAGTTTTCTGGGGTAATATTCAGTGCTCTACGGAAAAAGCTTTAAAACTAATTTCCTTTTAATTTTTCTGTACAACTAATAAACTATAAATATTTAGTCATAGATACTGTTATTTCATATTGGGTTAAAATAAAGAATACTCAGTTTTTATTTATCATCTTGTAGGGTGATTGTTGCTTCATTGTAGGTTAACACTGAGTGTGTGTGTGTGTGTGTGTGTGTGTGTGTGTGTGTGTGTGTGTGTAAAACCTTCTACAGTGGTAGATTTCCATATGACTTTCACTGTATCTTTAGTAGTAGTTGTCCTTTCTCATGTGTATTTCCTCCTCTAGTCTGCCATCCCATCCCATCCTATCCCATCCCATCCCATCCCATCCCACCCCAGCTTAATCCTGCCTGTTTCATTATTTTTCTTTAACCCTTTACACCACTACTTTCTATCTATCCCCTTTTAAATCCCTGCATATCTCCTTGTAAGTTTTTGATTTTGATATTACAAGTGATTTATTGATTTGGGTATTACAAGTGTAAGTCATATCTGCAGATTCAAAGCTAAGACCCACAATCAATAGACAACATGCAATATTTGTTTTTCTTGGTCTAAGTTACCTCAGAGTGATTGCTTTATCCTCCCTCCACTTATCCATGAATTTCATAATTCACCTTTTTTTTTTCAGAGCAGGGGAAAATATTCCATCGTAGAAATATACCACATTTTTATTATCCACGGATCAGTTGGTAGATTTCTATGGTGTTTCCCCTTCCTGGCTATTGTAAACATAACAGCAGTGAACATGACTGAGTGGGTATCAGTGCATTAGGATATGCATTCCTTTGGGTAGGTATATGCTCATCAAGGGTGGCAGAGCAGGATCATGTGGTGTAACATCTATTTCCAGCTTTTGAGGAATATCCACATCAATTTGCATTTCTGTAAGTGGTAAATAAGTGTTCCCCTGTCCCCACATCCATGTCAGCACTTGCTGTTATTTGTTTTAATGATCTTGGCCATTCTAAAAGGCCAAATTTAAATGAGTAGTAAGATCCTATCTCAAGATATTTTTAATTTGCATTTTCATTTTCTGATTCTGATATTTTATCTTTTGAGAAATCTCTGTTTATTTGGGTCCATTTTATTTGGGTTGTTTGTTTTTTATGTTTATTTCATTTTTATTTTTATAGTTCCTTGTATAATTTAGATATGAACCCTCTGTCAGTTATATAGCTGGTAATATAGGCTGCCTCTTCATTCAGATGAGGGAGTCCTTTGTTGCACAGAAGGTGTCTAGTTTCATGTGGTCTCATGTAACTGTTGGCATTCATGCATGCACTACTTGGTCCTGTCAGAAAGTTCTTTCCTGTGCCAATGAGTTCAAGCATATTCCCTACTCTCTCCTCTCCCAGGTGAAGAGTATCAGGTTTTATGTTCAGCTTGCTGATCCATGGAGAGTAATGTTGTGTGTGAGCTAAGTATCCAGCTTCCTTCTTCTTTATGTAGCTATCCAGTCCAGGTTGATCAATACCATTTGAAATGTCCTCTTTTTGCCAGTGTCTAATGTTGACAGCCTTTGTTAAAAAAAAAAAAATCATGTGACTCTGTGAGTGTGGGCTTCTACATGGGTCCTCATTTCACTTATCAATGACTCTCTTTTTTATGCCAGTAGCATGATAGTCTTTGGCGTGGAAAGCCTTATTTTATTTTATGTGAATGAAGGTCTACTCTACATGCATGTCTGTATATTGCATATGTGCCTGGTATCACAAGAGACCATAAGAATGGTCTGGATTTCCCAGATCTGTAGTTATAGGGGCAGTGAGTCACCATGTATGAATGGAGAGCTCAGGTTCCCTGGAAAAGCAGTCAGTGATTTTAATTGCTGAGCCATCTCTCCAACTGCCATGATATTTTTATTACTCTAGTCTATAGTAACTTAAACTCTGGGTTGATGATATTTCTGATAGTTTTGATTGTGTTATTTTTGTTACCGTTCGGAATCATTTTGTTTTGGTTCTTTTGCGTCTATGTTTCCGAATGAAATGTAAGATTTGTTTTATAAATTTCTGTGAATAATTGTGTTGGAATTTTGATGTGAATTATAAGAGAAATGGGTTACTTCTCTCTGCATTGTTGCCAAGTGAGGCCTGTAAACTCACAAACATTGTTATTTATTCCTAATTGTCTTGTACCCTCCAGAAGACACTTCAGAGACACCACACCAGTGAGTCACAGAACATGGGGAAATTAAGCTGGCATTGATCAGAACCCTCATCCCTACTGGGTAGCTTTTAGAGTACTGAAAAATGCCATGCTTGCTATCAGGGGAGAAAGTTAATATCAAGACATTTGTCTTGCCATGACCAAGGCAGCTTTTATAAAGAATAACATTTTTAATTGGGACTGGCTTGCAGGTTCAGAGGTTCAGTCCATTATCATCACAGTTGGAGGCATGGCAGTGTCCATGAAGACATGGTACTGGAAGAAGGACCTGAGAGTTCTGGCATCTTGATCAAAAGGCAGACAAAAGAGTGACTCTTCCTTACTGGGTGGATCTTCAAAACCTACCCGGACAGTGACACACTTCCTCCAACAAGGCCATACCTCCTAATAGTACCACTCCCTATGGGCCAAGCATATTCAAACAACCAAACTAATGTTATTGGTTACCCTCTACAACTTGATCTTAAGACCCTTCAGAGACATCACACCATGAGTCAGAGAACATGGAGAAATTAAGCTGGTGTTGGTCAGAAGCCTCAGCCCTACTGGGTGGGTAGCTTTCAGAGTACTGAAGGATGACATGCTAGCTATCAGAGAAGTAAGTTATTATCAGTACTATCCAGCTGTGAGGCATGAGAGCTGCAATAGTGACTAGCCTCACAAGGTAGAGCTGTTAAGGGAGTTAGGGACAATATGATTGGCACAAATAGTATGAATTATCAACAAATTAATAAAAAGTAAAGAACACTGATTCCTTCGTACAAATTGAAAGCACAAAATTTATCATCCACCTGTTATTCACCTCTCTATTTTGTTGGAACATGTAAAAGATGTTGATATACAATGCATTTAAAATTCTCTCTTCTAATCTCTTTCAATATCTTTCTGGGAAAGCAAGTATTCTGTTGTTACCCTCCCTGAGCAAGCAAAGAAATATTAAAAAAAAAAAAGAATTTATTATATTTACCTGGCTTCAGACCTTTTTCACAGAGAGATTGTCCATAGTTTTCAGGAATTTATGGACACACTACTCAGTTTTTGTTATCTTAAGAAATTACTTGTTCTTTCAACATTTTATTGAAAACTTAACCTCAATCATTTTTAGAGGGCTCTGTCAGGTAAAACTTCTCAAACTGAATTTCCTGGTTGAATAAGATATAAAACCACATTGATAAGATTTTTAAAATATCGTAAAGCCAAGTAAGGCAAGGTATCCTTGTTCCATACCTGTACTGAGGTTGAGAAAGGATTGGGAGCTGCTGGAATGTGAATGAGAGTAAATCTAGTCAACTTCAGGCATTACTGTGACCATCGGTCCTTCCCGAGAAACAGCTGAGAAAGTGCCCCTGGGTATGTTTAACATGAAGAGATGAACTGAAGTTTCCTCCCTTCCCCTAATTCAAATGGAAAGCTTTGACTTCATTACCAAGCATTCTTCCTGGGTCTGGAGTGCTGGATCGGACTACTTGGTTCAGCTCTGGAAGAGGACCTGCTCATTTCCCACCATCAGCATCAGCATACTGGATAGCTCGTCATCACCATGGGTACCTACACATACATGCACATACCATCAAATAGGCATGCACATAATAGGCATGTATATATACACATAAATAATTTTTATAAAGGAGTTTTTTCATTAATTCATTTATTTATTCACTTTACATCCCAATCACAGTCTTCTTTCCCTCTTCTCCTCCCAGTTCCACCCTTATAAATCCTTTCCCCCATTAGGCCCTTTTTTTCTTCTCAGAGAATGGGAAGCCCCCCTCTTGGCTACTACCCCATCCTTGGACAAAGATTCACATAGTAATTTCCTTGAGGAGGGAAGACGGGAAAGATAAACAAAGAAGAAACCTAAATATATTCCTAATGTTTTAATTAAAGATAAAAATAAGAAAAGAAACTGGAGAAAGCAAAAAGAGGTAATGAGGGCAATGACCAAGAGACAAATACTGGAAGATATGTAGAAGCTTCAAGAGCTGGACTTCCTAGATGGACTGCAGTGGGAGAGGATACACTTAGTCCTGCTGTGACTTGGTGTCCCAGGATGACATACCTCACATTCCTGTAGAACTTGAGAGAATATTAGTAATTTTTTTTTACTAAGCACTTTGAATGCATTTGAATATTTTGTTCATTTTCTTCCTGTAGATAAGACTGTATTCAAATACAACAAGCAAAATGGGAAGTGAAATTGAGATAATTGTTACAGTCAACCATCCTACTGTATGGTTACTTATGAAAGCTGAAGGGTTGGTTGAACTTTAAAATGTAGCCTTTACAGATTTGCAACCCCAAGGCAAGATTGTTCTGAAATTCTGAACACTTTCTAGGGCAAAACAAAGTTTAGATGAAAACTGCTGTTGTTTCCTTCTTATGCAAAGAAATCAATAGAACCTTGTAGCCCAGGATAGCTTGTTGTCTGCTTCTAGAGATTCCTAGAAAAATGAGACCATGTTATTTTCTGCTTTTAAGAAATGTTCATAACTGTCTGGATACTGAAATAGTTAAATTAGCATGCTATTCTCCTCAAGATGTCTAATTCCTGTATGAATTCACTTCTTGGGTCGGGGGATGGGAAAAGAAGAGGGAAGATACCTACTAGATGTTACTAGATGTCATATTGACCTACTTTAGCAAAGGTTAATAACACAAGCCAAGGATATGAGAACCACTTCTAAACAACGTAACAGTACAAAGTCAAAGATGTATTTCAGGAATGCAAAACTATCTACTTCACTTATTAATATTTTCAATCAAAAACAAGAGGAAAGCAAACAATAAAACACAATATGCCTATTATGAGGAAAGAGGTCAATCAAAAATGATCAAGGATGGCTTAGGCTGTAGAATCGGTATTTTACAACATTTCCACATTTATTATGTCCGCTTTTGATGTATTGTGGAAACTATAGCTGTAGAACTCATCAGCAGAGACATGGATGATAGAAAGATAGAAACTTCTAGAGATGGAAGCTACAGTCCCTGAAATGAAAACTATAGTAGATGAGATTAGAGATAGATAGATAGATCATAGATAGATAGATAGATAGATAGATAGATAGATAGATAGATAGATGATTGATTGATAGATAGATAGATGATAGATAGATAGATAGATAGATAGATGATAGATAGATAGATAGATGATAGATAGATAGATAGATAGATAGATAGATAGATAGATAGATAGATCACAAAGGGGAAAAAGCAGAATAAGACTAAAGAGTAAACGATGCCCTGAACTCAAGTCTCAAAGAATGCAAAGATAATACACACACACACACACACACACACACACACACACACACAAAGAAAATTAGACAAAGTACAAAGTACTTAAAAATAGTAGCAACTAGGGAAATAGTAATAAAGAACAACCAGACTAAAAATACTTTATGTAGATAAAGTGTGGTCTAACCAACCTAAGAATACAAAATAAAATTGCAGTGTTTAAAGCCATTTACTGTAGCTATCACAAAACTGGGAGGAGAGATTATTTAAAACTATTACTTGATAGGACAAGCAAATCACTTAATTCTCCACAAACCAAAGTTCTGAAGAGAATTTCTAATTTCTAATTGTTAATATATAAAAATACCAAGCAAGATTCACAGTGATATTACATGTGCCTATCAGTCATAAACATGGGTTGGTTCTTTGTGCTGCATAAGTACTATGGTGAGATGTTGCTGTTAACTGTAGGACCTGTGGATGTTCACCTGTGTTTGTGAGTCCCAGCAGCTAACCTCTGGTGCTGAACTTAGCTGCTTTCTTGGGTCATGAATGCAATACACTCAGAAGTCCTCATTCTGGGCATCTGCCTTTGCCATCTTCTGTAACTTGCTCGCAAACACATTCCTTCAACAGGATTTGGCCATCTAAACATTATGGTCAAAGTTCAAGTGCTAAAGACAAACTAGAAAAATTATGGAATAGAATTAATAGCCCAAGGAGCTTGTTGCTTCAATTTGTAAAGAGTGTGTGCATATTGTTAGAAAATAGATATTAGAACAGTACAACTTGGACAAAAAGTCATTAAGGGCAGTTTCTGAAGGAATTCCAAATGGCCAGTGAAATAGGGCAACAACCCTAACAGAAACCAGAGCAATTACAATTACAACAGGACATCAAATTCACTTTTAAGATATTAAAGTGACAATTCTAGACAAGACATTAGAAAGTAAAGGGACCCTCAAGTTCCTCTAGTAGGAGTGAAGTGGCACTCACTCTCTGGAGTGATCTTCAGGGGTGCCCCACTTGTCTCTTGACCTCACAGTTCCACTTCAAGCAATTCTACTTAAAATAGTACTTAAGGGTTTGTGGAAAGACATGCTAAATAGATGCTTGCCATAACTTTCTTTATAATACCGAGGCATTTAAATATTTTGTATACCTAAGAGGGCTGAATTGGGTAGAGTATATATATATATATATATATATATATATATATATATATACTCTACCCAATTCACACACACACACACACACACACACACACACACACACACACATATATATATATTTCACATATATGATTTTTCATATACACATATATGAATTTTTCATATGTGTGTGTGTGTGTGTGTGTGAGAGAGAGAGAGAGAGAGAGAGAGAGAGAGAGAGAGAGAGAAAATGGTAGAATAGAAACTACATTATCTCACCAGATGTGTGTGTATGTATATATGTTTGCATCCTCTAACCATGGCAGCACCAGCTATGTATATGTTTATATATGTACATATACATATATACATACATGCATATATACATATATATGTAAATTTATATGTATCGTTGATACGATTTTGAAGAACATAGTGCTAGCAAATATTGTTTCAAGTATTTTAAAATGTTTTTTGCTCCTTCAAATGTATATATCTCCTTGTTCCATACTGAGTGCTCATTAACTTGCACAACAGAATTTGCATACACAGCAGAGAGGTATTTTAGTGCTTGGTGAGTTCCTCAGCCCGGTGACTCAAGGACTCAGAGGTCCCAGATTTTTTTGGAATTGCTGCTGCTTTGCTTAGAGAAGGTTTGGAAGCAGCTCAGCAGGATAAGAGTAAGGAGTAGGCTCTCCTGGAAGTGAATTTCTTGTGTTTGCATTTTTCCTGCCAATTCAAAGAGATTCCAGAAGTCTGCAGGTGGCTGCTCACTTCTGCCTCGGTGTAAAAAGGTGGAGGGACTGATTCACTTTACTGGTGCTGGGTTTGGTTTCACAAGGATGTCTTGTGTGTGCCTCTTCACCCGCCCCCCCTTAGAAGAACTGCTGTGACTTGATACCTCTGTAGAAGCTATATTTTAACATAAAACATTGGCTTTGTCAGGATGTGGAAGTCAGGGATGAGACCACAGACTGTCATTTTTACCTTGCCATTCAGAACTCTTGGGATATTCTGGCCTCTCTAACTTGTATTAGTATTTGGCATCTCAGTATGAATGGCTCAAATTTTCTGACTTCCAAGGTGGGATGCTGACTTTGACAGTGTCTCATATTTCATCTTGTCTATGCTCTACCTCTGAGGAATTTCCTAAGAAAGCTTCCAGCCTTCTGCCATTGAAGCCACTGCTACCACACTGGCTGTTTCTGGGGTCCAGGGACTGAATTTTGCTGCATGTGGCAATATGGAGAGGCTTCTTTTGCATTCAGGTTTAGGCATAAAGTTGGTTAGACTGTGCTCTCTATAATGAATAAGACCATCACTCTTTCTTTAGGTGACCTACTGACAGAAGCACCATACAAGGCAATCTCCCTAAGTCTCAATCTGATTACCTATCCCCACCTCAAAGATCACCCAAGGACTGTGCTGAGAATACAAACAGAAATTAGGTTGCTGATGACAGAGCCCACAATTGGTAAGTTCTGGATAAAAATGACTGATTGTAATGTCTGGAAATGTGGGTATATGTGCATAATAATACACACATAATGCCAGGAATGACTCCAGTTTAGAGCAGTTAGACTGCAGTATCATCCAAGTCTCCAGATTTTTACATATGCCCTATTTGGTATAAATTGATAAGTACTGTAGCAATGGTACAAAATCAGACCTCATACCCTAGTGAACATGTACTTTTGCACAGTGCAAAGTTTAAGGAGAGAGATAGACTTGATTTATTGAAAGGCTTATAAAAAGCTATTTCACAAAAGGGAATCTAGAGTGCAAAAGTGAATATACTTCAACGTTTTGAAGCTAGAAATCATGAGGGTTTTCCAAGAAGTCTAGGTGAGTAATACTATTTATTCAGGTATGTGGCCTGGGACACTTTTAATAAGAGACACCATGGCCCAGCAAGACCATTCTTCTGACATCATCTGATAGTCACTGAACACATCAGAGCACAGCCAATATTGGGATAGGTGCCTTAGCAGTTAATGGGTCCAGCTAATGGGTTTTGTACCATTTCCATATCTTTCAAATGTAAATTAAAAAACAAAATACTTGACTCAGTTATTTGGTCAAGGTAAAAATACTGAATTGTTTTGTTTGGTTTGGTTTTTTTTGTCTTGTTTTGTTTTTGTTTTGTTTTGTTTTTGTTTTTCATGACAGGGCTTCTCTATGTAGCCCTGGCTATCCTGGAACTCACTCTGTAGAACAGGCTGGCCTCGAACTCAGAAATTCACCTGCCTCTGCCTCCCAAGAGCTGGGATTAAAGGTGTGTGCCACCATGAAATGTTTTATATTATAAAAGTTTGTTTATACAGAATAGGTATTATTTTTTGACACTTGCCTTTCTCTCTTTACTGTGCAAAGTCTCTAAGCCAAGAGTTGAGCAAAAGCTGGGACTGTATTTTAGAGGCTCCTCTTACCTTGGTAGCACCAGCCTGCAAGTCATCCCAATGGCTGACACTGTCAATCAAATACTCCTATGAAAATCAACCATGGCTTCAGGGTTAAAGGTTATTCTTGACTTTAGCTCCTACACCTCAAAGGCCCATAAAATTCCACCCTACACATCCAAGAGCCACAAACTGATGGGAAATTTCCATAAATTCCCTGCATGTCTTTTTACAAACAGCATGCCTTAGATTTCTGTTGCCTCTAACACTTCCTATTTTGCTTCTATAGACATACACATGGAGAAATAACTCATAACATGTGACTTTATGGCAGATGTCACCCATTTCCTCTTCCAATCAACTCTCTGTCCTGACTTGACAGACCATATCAATATGCTGTGTGCTTTCCAGATCTGGTTGGTCCATGAGTGGCTCCCACAGGAAGTCAGAATTCAGTGAAAGAAGAGTGAAATTCCATGTCTTTGGTTCTTAGCTCTTGCCCATACAGTTCTTTATCTCTTGCTAGTACATTTTCCCCAAGGTAACTGTCTCTTTCTTAAGGCAGCTGCTCTTACAGTCTCAGCTTTTCCAGGTTCATCCCATCTCTATTGGCATAGCAATTGTTTCTCTCCCCTAATCTATATTCCTCCATCTCTCTCTTTGTCTCTCTGTCTCTGTCTCTGTATCTCTCTCTGTCTCTCTCTATATAGATAGAGATAGAGATAGAGATAGAGATAGAGATAGAGATAGAGACAGAGATAGATAGAGAGTCAGAGACAGAGATAGAGCTAGAGATAGATAGATAGATAGATAGATATAGATGTGTGTTATTGTATATTTCTGTATATTCTGTCTATATATGTGCACAAACTATGGATAAACTAACCTGAATTGCCCTTGTTTCAATGGGACATCTGTATCCTGTTGGAATATTGCTTAAATAGTGGCATTAGATAAAAAAGCAACAACAAAAACGACTTGTATCCTATAAATATTCATGTTTCTGTCTATAATATACAATGAGGCTGTCTCCATTAAGGCTTCAATCTTGTATACTTGAAATAAAGTGGACGAGATGGGCTCCCTTCTACGACCACCATCTGAAGGACACAATATAAAAGGTACCAAGAATTGCTGTAAGTACTCAAGATTTTGCCATGATGCTCGCTTGCTACAATTTGCATACCTGTGCTCATCACTGTCATTTTGTCAACTGGGACCTTGGCATCTGTGCAGGTGAGAAAGCTTTTGATGTTTGAATTACTTTGTGATTCCTGGTGGGCGGTGGTTTTGATCACTGCTCATTTATTTGGAAATGGCATTCACATTAAATTTAGAAATGCCTGGTTGTTGGCCTATGTTGTCCAAATCTGCATGGTTTCAAAAAGGGAAACACAGCTTTCTGTTCTTTTAGACAACATCTATTGTCATTCATCAATCAATCAACTGACTGTCTCGGGACGCTTACTGTCACTCACACTGATGCCAGCCTCTCAGTTACCACTGTTTTGACTCTTGGTAGGCAAAGAAAAGCACTCTGTGAAAAGGCAATGACAGGCAGGGAATGCTGGTCCATGGCAGTAAGGATCTGAAGGCAGCAGCGATGCCGTCATCAGCTTCCTTCAAAGCAGGGCTGTTAAATTTGTCATCTTGCAATCCTGAGTAAACTTCCTTTGCAGAAGCGTAAATCAGAAAGCTTGTGTTATAATCTTGGGAGGGTTATCTATTGAGTTCATGAGTAACCTGTCAAGACATACTCACCAGCAAATTCCACTTCATTCCTTACAATCAAACCTAGTGTTATGTTGTTGGTTATTTTTTTTTCTGTCAAAGTATCTGTGTTGCTTGCTTAAGAAAAGGTTAAATAAGCCATAAAGTTACTAGTAGGCATGTAAGAAACAATATATTACACATTCTTGTAATTGCTGTCTTACCATCGTTGTGCCAGTCAGTTGTAGTGACATTTGGCACTGAATGCTGGCATTATTACAAAGTCATGATTCCTAGTGTATGGGAGTCCATTCTGCTCATCTGTGCATTTGCCCATACCTTAGAGAGTGGTCCATGCATAGAGTGTGGACTGGCACTCTTCCCTGATTCCCAGCACAGGTAGATGACACAAAGATGCCTGAGATACAAGACAGCAATAAAATATAATGAATTGCTCAGCCCTGTCTGAAGACACACATTGCCTCATTCCAAAAGAAAAGCAAAGGGGAGTTCAATTTAAACTCCAACTTGGCCATCTCTCCACATGAGACACCCTGGTAGTCTTCAGTCAGAAGTCCTAAGTATTGATCCTCACAGGACCACTAGCATGAAGTTTCTTCTTCCTCAAGTAAGCTCAATTCATCTCTTGCTTACTTTTAATCAGTTCTCTATGGCATCCAGATTCATCTTCATACTGACAATATATCAGCCTTTCTGAGATCGCGACAGATCTGTGACAAAGGTTCAATTAAGTGACCTGTTCTGAAAAAGTTGGTCACAAAGTGCAGTAAAATCAATGAAGAACTTGTACAGAAATAATTATAAAACACTGTCCTCTCGTGTATGACATAGCTGTTATCATCTTGGAATCAGAGGAGACCCTCATAAAAAGCATTACCTCAGCCCACACGTTCTTCTTTGAATATACTATGGCATTGTCTCCTCTATAACATCAGAAAGGAATCGCTATGCCAATTTCCTGTTAAGCTCCCAAGCTATAAAATTCTTCAAGAATGGAATAATTTAAAATGTTTATATAGAATAATGCACTTTAACCAATTAAAATGCTTTTATAAGAATTGCTTTTGAGTATGTTGAAAATAAGCTCAAATATATTTGTATGCTCAATTGATAAATGTAGGGATGTTTAATCATATAAAATGACTCTCATAAAAATACAATGCAGTAAGATAAAATAGTGTTGAGGAAATGAAATGAATATATAATTTAGAGGAGAAAATATGTAATATTCCAAATGTTGAAGTGGTTTCTTATTTACTTTTTAAAAGATGTGTATAATATGTCTTGTTTCTATTACTTTTAAAGTCTATTAGACCCATTTAAGTGATTTGTTGAGTTGTTATTTTAACATCAATTGTACTAGACAATTCACTAAAAAACCAGAAATGATAAGATGAATGTTATAAAAATATACTTTATTATGATGGCTTACAGACAGCTGTCAAACTATTCAAAAAAATGACTGTCACTCAATGGAAAGTTCAAAATTCTAATCTCATTGTTTGGTCCATAAGNTTTTGGGATTAAAGACATGTCACATCATGCCCAACCTAAGTTACTTTGATTTTTTTTTTAGACTAACATAACATTTTATTTTTAAATGAAATTCAGTTAAAATATACTCTTATATTTTAACTTTATAATTAATTCTAGGGAACTTTTATTGTAATATATATATATATATATATATATATATATATATATATATATATATCGTTTGTTTGTTTGTTTTGAGACAGGGTTTCTCTGTGTAGCCCTGACTGTCCTGGAACTCACTCTGTAGACCAGGCTGGTCTCGAACTCAGAAATCCAGCTGCCTCAGCCTCCAACTGCTAGGATTAAAGGTGTAGGCTATATTAATTTTATTTAATCTTTTTTTTTATAGTTCAGATTTTATCACCCTTCCAGTCATCTCTGACTGTTCCACATCCCATACCTTCTTCCCCCTCCTTGTCTCCAAGAGAATATTCCCACCCTCATACCCCACCCCACCAAAACTCCCCACTCCCTGGGGCCTCCAGTCTCTTGAAGGTTAGGCGGATCTTCTCTGACTAAGTCCAGACCTGGCTGTACTTTGCTGTATATGTGTTGGTGGTCTTATATCAGCTAGTGTATGCTGCCTGGCTAGTGGCCCAGTGTCTGGGAGATCTTGGGGGTCCAGGTTAGTTGAGACTGCTGGTTCTCTTACTGGGTCCCCCTTCTCCTCAGCTTCTTCTAGCTTTTCCCTAATGCAATCACAGAGGTCACTAGCTTCTGTCCATTGGTTGGGTGTAAATATTTGCTTCTGCTTTTTGGGTCTTTTAGGAGGACAGTCATGAGAGACTCCTTTTTGTGAGCACACCATAGGCTCAGTAACAGTGTCAGGCCTTGAGCTGGATCTCAGTTAAATACTTATTTAAAATTTATACTAAATTGCTGAACCTGGTACTGTATGCCTTTAATTCCACCACTTGGAAAGCAGAAGCAGGGGAGTTTGGGGCCAACTTGGTCTGCAGAATAAGTTCCAGGACAGCTAGGGGTGCATGGATAAACCTAGTCTCAAAGACAAAAAAAAAAATAAACACAAACAAAACAAAAACAAACACTCCCAAAACACAAAATAAAACCCTAAAACAAACACAACAAACAAACAAACAAACAAGCAAAAAAGCCTAAGATGTAAGATGTATGCTTATAAATTGCCTTATAACAAGTACTTTAGAACAGTGTCTTTAAAAGCATTTGTTGCCTGGAGTCACACCAGCATTTTCTAGCAACTTGCACAGTGTCTACTCCAACCCAGACTTTCCAATTCAGAGTAATATGTGGTAGGTACAAGGCTCATGCCATGCAAGAGTCTCAACTTTAGTATAAAGAGCAAGTGATTGCAGTGGTCCTTTGGCCTCTGTTGTGGGGGTGAAGTAGTTTGAAAACACCAAATGCTTACCCACTTGGTTTCATAGTTGACTGCCGAAGCATTTCCTCAATGCTCCATTTGAATCACACTATATACAACCAGTGGGACAAGAGTTTCATCAGTTCAAATCTGACTTCTAAGTACATGCTAATGTGCAGTTAGCAGAGAGGACAAATGATAAGGTGAGATAGCTTGTGGATCATACAGTAGAAAGGATGCCTTCTAAGGGAGGAAATTGCATCCCCTCCCCTTCATTTCTAGGTTCTTCTCTTGATATTTGTCCTCCATGATGACCTCTACTTACTCTCTTGATTTTCATTTACAACTAGTTGAAGCCTCATCTTACTGGTAAAATACCCAGTCCTTCCTCTAGAATTCTGCAATTTCATGACACACTGTCAACTGCAGCAATTAATTAGATAATTCTGTCATGGTGTTATACCACTAATGAGTGTTTGAAGGAGAGAATGTATGATTCAGTTACATGTTAGGTGTTAAGTGTCATAGGGCCTTTTGTAAGAAGAAATGTAGAGGGATTCAGACATTGTTCAGACTGCTCTTATGAAGTCATTCAGGAACATTCTGAATATGATTAGTATTTCTCTGATGATCAGCATTGTCATGATGATATCGTACCTCTCAGACACTCTATTTCTGTCAAATAGCCCACCCATAACGGAAGAAGGAAATTATTCCACATTTAAGAGCAATGAAGGGTTGATCAGCTTTTAAGTATTCTTTTAAACCACACTTTGGCCATCTGGCTCTTAAAAGTCTTTCTGCCTCCTATTCCACCATGTTCCCTGAGCCACAGATATAGGAGCTTTTCATTTGTGATTGGTTGAACTTATGCATGATAATCTTTTCAAGAAAATGAACCAAATGCTTTGTTCCTTGTAACCCCCCCTCCCAAGAGGAGAAAGTAAGCCACCTCATGGGTTTTTTTAGGCACTAACAATACACTTAGTAATAATAGTATAATGTACATATTAAGTGACATAGAGCACTGTCAGTATTGGATAAGACCTGGGACAGAAGTGAGTTTGACATCCAGTCTAGCCCTAATCTACTCTGCCCTGCCTTTTATATCAAACGATACATAGACTCTATAATGTGGTAGATACAGATTATGAAATATATAGAAGACTACAGGTACTCAACCTTAGAAAGTTATACAACCTTAATAAAGGCATATTGACTTTCTACTGGTCATTAGTAAAGAAAAGTGCTTCAACAAGGAACTCAAGCTGTGGTTCTGGAACTATTTATTATTATAAGACTATTACTACTGTTATTACTATCATCATTATTATTATTATATTCTGAGATACTTGTGAAATAGTGTCAGAAGTACCCCATAGCCTTGGTAGTTGTTCATTATGGTATGCAAAATATACTTGAGGCTGAGAACAGTCTGAGAACATGGTGGCCTTTGGAAGCCAGACTTCAGCATGGGCGAGGGCATGGCATACTGTATGAATATGTAGCCCGAACTCTCACACTATCCATCTCACCTCTTCTAGTGACCTTCCTCTGGCTACATCTATGACAATATGAAATGTGATTTAAAACTCAAGTGGGTTAAAAGTGGAGTGACTTTATTTTTTCCAATAATTTCTTATTTATTCATGTTACATTCTCATCCTCACCTTTCCTGACAGTATCCCAGACCCATGGGCTCTCCCCAATCCTCTCCCCACTTCTGCTCTGGTAAAAGAGAGACCCCCTTGGGTACTGTACCAACTCATCTTGGCACGTCACAGGAATGACTTGATTTTTAAGTACAAACTCCAAATATATGATGCTTTAATCAGTGATAACCTAGAAGACAGATCAGAAGAGAAGTATTCTCGGTGTATGGACCTGACTAAAAAGCATTATGACATCTTTCATGGGGAAGGAAATTTGAGGCAAGGAGCCAAAATATGAGGCTGGTTAGCAGTTCTTGATGTCTGTTCAAGAAATCCCGAGACAAGCAATACAGAGATGAATATAAATATTAATATCTTTGTGTTGCACATTGAGCTCCATCAGAAATCACTTGCCACTAAATGAAGCACTGACATCCTAAGCAGCTTCATGCAGCTTCACAGTTAGTTTTCATTGGGGACAAAATGCACATGACTCAAGTGGACCTTCTGACAGAGCTGCAGACTATGTGTGGGCTCAACAGCAGGCAGGTGCCAAGAGTCAAGCAAAGGAAAGGTCATATCTGTGATGCTAACCAAAATTGGGCTCTTAAGTCTCAAAAGGGACCAATGATCTTCAGAAGCTTTTTGTTTAAAAATTAAATTTGTTTTTTTCACCTATGCATTAAAACATATAATTTATATTTATTAATGGCATGCCATGTGATGACTCAATTCATATGTACATTATATAGTGTTGAATTCAGGGTGAATAAGTGTTTCTTCTCAAACAAACATCACTTTGTTTCAGTAAAAATTATCTTTTATTTTTCAGACCATTATAACAAAATACTGTGGACAGAATAGCTTATGCCCAACAAGTTTATTTCTCACAAGTTTGGAAAAGAGGAAGGCTATGGTGGGATTACTGACAAGTCTGATGTCTGGTGAGTACCCATTTCCAGCTTCAGAGATGGCATCTTCTTCCACTATACCCACATGATACAATAACACATGGAAGCTCTCTTGGCACAATTTCATAAATTCACTAATTCAGCTCCCGTAGTATCTGCTTTCATGACCTAATAGCTTCTAGAATGCACCCATCTTCTAATACTGTATTCTACAGTGGCAGGGTTTTACTCTTTGTACCTGTAGAAAATATAAAGTGTCAGCACACGGCCTGCCTCTACAGCACTAACCCAATGGCAAGTCTAAGGAAGAAGCTGAGTTTTGCTGTTGTTGGTTGGTTAGTTGGTTGGTAAACTGCTTACATCGCAAACATGAAGATTGTGTTCAATTCCCAGAACCCACACACAAATTGAAGTGGTCATGTGCTTTTATAATCCCAGTGTAGAGACACATGAATCCAGAGCTTGCTGGTTAGACAGCCACACCTAATTGTCTTGTGAGACCCTGTATCATAAACCCAAGTGACCTGCTCCTGAAGAGTGATACGTAAGATTATACTATGGCCACCACATGCATTTATACTTTTGCAAACTCCTCCACATACACAACAGACAGTGTTTATTAAATGTATTTATTAAAGTCAAGATTACAGGACATTATAGAATCAGATATAAAACAGTTACATGTACATGAAACTAAAGCTTGACATGACCATGATCGCCGACCTGGAGAAACTGTAAACAAAAGTCAAGTCCAATCAAAGCAATGACTTAATCTGGTGCAGCAGCAGGGACATTTTTATTTCACCTCTCAATGGCCTGTCTCAGGCAGTCAAGAATCCAATGGGTGGTATCATACCAAAGTTGAGAGGTCAACAAGCCTTTTCTGTTCAGAGTAACTAGAGTTTGGGGAACATCAGGTAAAGTGGCTGTTGAAAGTACATCTGGAAACTCCAGAACTGTTATTAAACTGTGCCTTTAATGTTAATAAGAAGAGCAGCAAAATAATCTGATGAAGAAAGCTAAAGTATGCAAGATTTCGTCACAGTGAGCTGCGCCCAGGGCCTCTGGAAATTTTCTTCCTGTCTATCCAAGGCCCTGCTGACTATCTGGAAATCAAGAGCCCCAGAGCCTCAGTCACCCAGCAAGATCCACACAGCAAATGGGGCTGTTTCCTGTATTAACTATACTTTGCTACAACAAATGCACTCAGATGTGGTATTTTAATTACTATTAAATAGATGTACTACTTAATTAAAGCAAAGGCTAATTAATTTCTGAGTCATTGTTTGTGGAAAAGATGCTAAATTCCAGTCAAAACCAAATTAACTGAATAATATCCAATATTCAATTTGGTGCCTGTAGGAAGTCTCTTTTATTTTCATATCTAAATAGATAGTTTTACTAGAAATAGCCTAAGATAGAATGTTTAGATTCATTAAATGTCATCCTGGAGAGAGTCTTTGGAGAACTCATCCAAGCTTGTTCATTTTGTAAGTGGGAAACTGAAACCCAGGCAACAAAAAGCAGTTACCCGGGATCACATCTCCCTTCCCTGTGCTCATTCTTCTATTCTTAGAAACGTGAGCTCTCTATTGGACCCTATAGCAGGACTACCAGAAGCAACCGAGAGCCAGTAAAGTAGACAATTGCCAGGGACAAAGTCACAGATCCAGGCAAGGATGAGACCCCCAATTTCTACCCTAATAATCTCTTTACCACACACAGCACAAACATCAAGTCTCAGGGTTTATGTGAACCTTTTGTATTGAAAAGTCATGATGTTTCTGAAACATCATGTTTCATTGATGTTAAACATTGTGGAGATTTTTTTTTCTATAGTTGAGGGAAGGTTGACTGTTGCATAGGCTGACCTTCAATCTTTCTTATGAGCACAGTCTGTTCTATGTAAACCTCATCATTTCAGACTACCCTCTTTTCAATCATGTCTGGTCTCTACCTCCCCACACAACTTTCATTCCTCAATATACTTCATGCATGTAGTTTCTGGATTCAGTCTGGATACACTCCATAAACAGCAGCTCAACTATTTCTTATGAAGTCTACTCACAAACTTGGGGTTTCTATAGACATGACCACCATGATTTCTAAAGGCCCTGGAATCTGACAGATTCCCAAGGATTGAGGATGGAGACTTTAACTAATGTTTCGCAAGCAATGAAGGGTCACATAGATGGTTTGTAGTTAGAGGGAAGATGGTAATACGTCCCAGTTTCCTCTTTGCTTTAGAGACAAAAGTTCAACCCAACCTTCTGTGTTACAAAAGGACAATGGTCCAATTCCTCCTGATGATACTTTTAGGTTCTTTTCCATTTTACTGAAGATGTTAGACAGATAGAATGAACCATGCCTGATGAATCTGCTTTACATGCTCCTTTTCTGAAATGTTTTATTGCTATGCATTCTCAGAGTCTGTATTATTTTGCCTTTGGCTTGTTCAATTAAGAAAGAGTTCTGGTTCTGTCTTATGCTTCTGACTAAATCTACAAATCTGTCTAAATTCTACTTTACATTGTCACTTTTTTTTTTCTTTCTAAACTAAGGCCCTGGAGAAACTAATGATGAGCTGCTGTTAAAAGCTTCTAGATTTATCTCTATTAATCCATAGAGGAAGGAAGGCCAGTGGGCTCCTGTTGAGGCTAGCGCAGAGCCAGCATTCTCTTTTCTTGTCATGAACTTAGCCAAGGTGAAGAAACCATTCCTCTCCTGAAATGGCTGTCTCCTTGCAATGCATCCTGAACAGTGAGTGAATTATAGGTTGTACATAAACCCTGCCATGCCCTGGGGAATGAAAGGGTAGTGCCAAATTTCCCCTCCAGTACATGTGTGACTCCAAAATGAAATGCATATTGTGCAATTGGCATGTGGAAAAGGAAGGTAGGTGAAATGTGTTGATAATGGTTGCAACAAGAGTTTTGTGGGTTTTCCTATACCAGGCCTCCCATATTGGTGATTTGCTGGGACTTATTTCAATAATCTCTTTGAATGTGTGAGTCTTAGCCAAAAGCTCAGGGGACTCTGTTACTGCTTTGCCAGGGGAAACAGACTTTGATGAATTTCAGGGACAGCCCCAGGAGGAAGTATGACTCCTCAAAAGGCCCAAGGGGGATTGATTGCAAAATCCTGGGCTGGGCAGCAAGCGAGTGAGCTCTGGGTCTGTATTTAGACAAGCAGGGGCAAAGCTTGGAAGGCAAGAACAGTCCTAGGGAGGAGCCTAGCCTCAGAGAGACACAGGTTTGGAGTGAGGAGCAGGCTTACTGTGGTGGAATGAGGCTATGAAGCTCGTGTTTCTGAGCAACTCTACTAGGAACGCTTCCATGAGCTGAGCAAAGGCATGTCACACCGTGTCCTGTAGGGACAGGGAAGCATTCTCTGATGTAGAATGAGCTGTATAACCTCCTCTTTCTCCATCCTCACATGCAGAGATCAGTGGAGTCCATGTAAGCTGTTACACTAAGAGGGAAAGCCTCAGGCTTTCCAATAGGAAGAAGAACCGGTTTGGAATCTCAGGCCCTTTCTATTAAAGGAGTCCCTCAACCCTGAGCCGTGATTCTCTCATCTATAAATAACAGACCCTGGTATCAACTTCAGGGTATTGCCCAGATACATCAATACAATATACTGCAGTGATGCTTAACCTTTAGGTGTGTAACCTCCCTTGGGGTTTTTCTCTATCAGATATTCTGCATATCAGATATTTATACTGCAATTCATAACAGTGGTAAAATTAATGTTATGAAGTCAAAACAAAAAATAATTTTATGGTTGGGGGTCACCACACCAGGAGGAACTGTACTAAAGGGTCACAGCATTAGGAAGGCTGAGAAACACTACTCTAAGGGCTACTCGTGAAAGAACTCTACTTTTTAATATGAATTTATTCTCTCACATATTACACCCTAACTGGAATTTATCCTCCATCCCTCTGTCCTCCATATCTTCCCTCGCATCCATTACCTTTCCCCAATATCAACCAAATGTGGATATCTCAAGTTGCAATAAGATTACTCAACTTCCTCAGATTGAGGCTGGCTTGAGCAACTGAGTAGGAGGACTAGGGTCCCCAAAGCAAGAAAACGTGTCAGAAAGAGCCCCATCCCCTCTGTTAGGAGTCCTACAAAAACACCAAGCTCCACAGCTATAACATATACACACAGGGCCTACATTAGACCAGGCTTCCCGATTGTCAGTTCGGTCTCAGTAAACTGTTATGAGTCCAGGTTAGATGATTCTGTGCGTTTTCTTGTAGTGCCCTTGATCCCTCTCTCTTCTCCAATCCTTTCTCTCCCTCATCCTCAGGATTCCCCAAGCTCCACCTATTTGGCTGTGGGTCTCTGCATCTGTTTCCATCAGTTACAGCATGAAGCTTCTTGATGACAGTCGGGTTAGGCATCAATCTATGAGTAAAGCAAAATATTATCAGGCATAATTTCATTTACTTATGTGTTTACTTATTTATTCATTTAATTTATTTTTAAAATTTAATTTTAATTTTTTTGTCAATCATATTTGGTTCTATCATAGGCCTCTGCCCATCTGGCCTGTGGTTTCAAACGTGGTGCAATTAAAACTCGTGGGAATTTATTGGGGTGACCCTAGCTAAAAGTCCTAGTAAAGAAGGATACAGAGCCTGAACTGGCCATCTCCTACAACAAGGCAAGATTTCCAGTGGAAAATAGACACAAAACCTTCAACCTACAACCAGCATAATATGTTTTGGGGGGAAAGGTGGCACAGAAACTGTAGGAGTGGCCAACCAATGACTGGTCCAGCTTTGGCCCCATGACATGAGAGGGAGCCCACCCCTGACACAGCATGAAAAAACCTCTTATGGTTCCTTCATTATCCAACTACTTGTTTCATCATGTCAGCATTTATGGTTATTGAATGGTGACTGATGTCAAGGGAGAGAAGACAGATGTGCCCTCACCCCCCTCGCAGGAAAGTCTTCTCATAGAAATGCTTACATTTCCTTTCCTCTGGGCCAAAGTAAACACGAATGGACTCAATGACCAATGGCACCTCCTTAGACCATGTGGTTTCGTTTGTTTGTTTGTTTGCTTTCATGAATTAACTCATTTGGTCCCCAATAGACCTCTGTTGAATGGCATATTTGTCCACATTCTACATGTGAAGATACTCAGAGGCAGTTCTTACTTTCCAGACAGCATTAACAGGTGATAAAAGCTTAGACTCTTAACAACAAACACCTTCTCAATGTGTTGAGAAAAGCGGTTCCAAGATTTCTAGGGATGTAATGCCCAGGAGGTTGCAAAGAGTGGAAAGTGGGGGCTGATTAGGAAGTCTTTGTGGAGAAATTGAACTTGATTTTGAAACATATGTAGGGTTTGGGCCCAAGTAAGACGGTACAAAGATACTGCAGACTTCAGATGCAGAATTGGCCAAGTTTCACCAAGATGTAGAGCACATTCAGGGAATTGCCTCTGACAATATGTGGTAAATGTCTCTGTGTAGGAGCAGGTATAGTGTATTGTTCTGTTTTATGTGTCCAATATGTGTTAGTGTGTCTGCACATGTGTATGCACATATTCATGGAGGTGTGTGAGCGAATCAGTTTAGATGTATATGGAAGCCAAAGGTCTATGGTAATACCTTTCTAGACTGTTCCTCACAGAGCAATCAGAGTCTCTCACTGAATCAGAAGGTCATCAAGTAAGTTATGATAGCTGGTCAATGACCCTCGGGGACTCGCTTCTATCACATTCCTTCCCAGTGCTAGGGTTCGTTATGTAAGAGATGTTTCCACCGAGAAATGCAATCCATTTTATTCACCCCAGAAAGGGAACCCACAACAGAAAGCAATTTACTAGTTCTGCTCAAGTCCAGCTTGCTGACACAATGGGTTTTATTGTGTTCACTAACGGGAGTAGAGGTGAGATTACTTACAGGAGAAGGGACAACCCAAATCAACCACATTAGTGAAAAGCCCACCCCAACAGCACAGTTGATGACTTATAGAAGCTTCAACCCTTGAGCTCTCTGCATAATTGATAGGTAGATCTGCAGGTGTAAGAACCTTCTTTCTGAAGCAAGGCTTATCAGGGTTATCCCACAGTAGATGTTTTCTGCTGTTATAACCTGAGGAAGAGGTCCTGTGAGTCTTGGAAAGTTCATCTTTCCAACACATGTGCACTTTGTTTACTTCCTCAGTCCCAGGAGGCTCCCTCTTCTTCTTAGAGGCAATGCTACAATTTAGAGGAAATTGTTATACAGCCAGGTGGCAGAGCCTTCCTTGTGATGCTCAGGTTCCCAGTATCTGAACTCATGGGTGTCATGTTTGCTCAGCAGGTAATTCACCAACTGAGCTATTTCCCAGATGTTAGACTTAACATTGATACTAATAAATAACTTTCCTGTTTATTTTCAAAGCCTGAATTTTCTGTCATGGTTTGATGATATAGAAAATGCTGGATGACAAATATATTAAACCTGGAACTCCCACATACCAATGGCAATGTTCTACACAAGTCATACTACTTAGACACATGGAACAAACGGGAAGAGACATATTAGTGACTGACTTGGAATGTCTTGAGAGTGGCCCATATCTGCTCTTCATTGTTTCCCTTGGTCCCCTTCTTGTTGCTCCTCTTCCTTCCTCCAAGTAGTCCCTTTGCCTTCATGACACTTACATTTCATTACCTTCTCTTATTCCCATTCCTTCATTTTCTTTAAATATTCTCTTTTCTCATAGTCCCCTTTCTACATACTAACATTATGTTTTTATGCTAAAATCTATATTCCATATAAGAAAGAAAGCATATCTAATTATATTACATTTGTTTATTTTAGTTTGTGTGTGTATGTGTGTATGTGTGTGTATGTGTGTGTGTGTTTGTGTCACAGTGTGATGGTTTACATATGCTTGGCTCAAGGAGTGGCACTATTAGGAGGTGTGGCCTTGTTGTAGTAGGTGTGACCTTGTTGTTCCGTCAATCTGAGTGTGGGCTTTAATACCCTCTTCCTAGCTGCATGGAAGCTACTCTTCTCTTAACAGCCTTCGGATGAAGATGTAGAACTCTCAGCTCCTCCTGTACTATGCCTTCCTGGATGCTGCCATGCTCCCACCTTGATGATAATGGCCTGAATCTCTGAACCTGTAAGCTAGCCCCAATTTAATATTGACCTTATTTGCCAATATTTGTATGTGTATATGTGTGTGCATGTGTGCACACATGCATGTGTGTGTGAGTGAGTGTCTGTTTTGTGTAAATACATATACCATTTCCCTTCCTCATCTTTCTCCCACTGACACACTTTAAGTTTCTCCCCTTCCTTCTTCTTCTTGTGTCATCCTTTTCTGTGTGACCAATTGTGCCTGTGTATTGATGAGAGGTTATTCTCTGGATTAACTTCTCAGTGGATACACTTGTTCATCCAACTGCCAATAATTTCTCTGGGAGGGGTGGAGACTCCTGGGGCAACTGTCATCCATGATAAAATGTTGATGGTCCCAATCTTGTAAGAGTCTTGTGCCAACCATCAGAATTGTAGTGACATCATGAGAACATTGATTCTTTCCTGTTCGGAAGGCAGCTTTTTGCTGCATAACTGCCCAACCTTGGTCCTTTGGAGGTCTTTTTCCACTTTCTCTTCTGCAATTGTCCTAAAGCCTTGGAATAGATAACAGGTCTGTCCCTTTGGAGTTGAACAACAACATATTTAGTTAATTTTTGTGTCTAAGTAATATTTCATGTTGGAAAAACTCTAATCTAAGGATAGACCCCTTACTTTTTTTTTTAAAGGAAAGGCCAAAGAAAAAAATAATTTGTTTAAAGTTATAAAACTGTTTCCTAGAAAGCTCACAGCACTGTAAAGTACAGAGTCCTTTATCCCACCTCAATATTTGGATTGAGATTTAAACAAATCTCAGGTTTCCATCTTGCTCAGGGCTTTCTTTTCCTTCATTTTCTCTTTTGTAATCTCTCCTGTCCATTCCTTCTCCCTCCCTTTCCTATTGTGATGGGCTTTTCCACCTGAGTCCCAGTACCATAATAAAAACCCAGAGGCTTAATATTATTTACAAGCACCTAGCTCATAAAGTAGGCTAGTTCCCCAACTAACTTATTATCCCTATTATTCTACCCTAATACAGCTATGTGGCTGGATTCTTTTCTTCATTTTCTTATACCCAAGCCCCTGGAGAAAATCCCCTAACTGACTTTCACTCAGTGGGAAGTCCCAGACAGAAGTCCTGCCTTTTAATTATGCCTCAGCTTATTGGCCACTAGCTTTTTATTGACAGGTGATGCTTCCACACAGTACACAGGAGATTGTCCCTATACTATGCCCATTCCTTCCTTCTTTCCCTCCATCCCTCCTTCCATCCCTCCTTCCTCCCTCTATCCCTTTTCCATCTTCTTCTTTCCTTTGCTTCCCTTGTCTTATGGACCCAAGGAATTGCAGTGTTCAGCAGTTTCTGGGTTGCCCTACAGAACCAGGCCTTGCACTCAGACTCATGTTCCCTGAGATTCCCAGTTTTCTTAAATCATTCGTACTTCATAAGGTGAATCTGGTTCCTGGTGAAATTTTTCCCACCTGCAGGCTCTAATTTTTCATTGCTCTCTGAGCCAGTCATACCTCTTTCCTCCTGAGCTCTTTTTAATTTAAAGTCAACATTCTCAAAACCTCATTCTACACACTTACCTACATCCCCAAGTTCATACTGCTCAACAGCTTTATCCTGATCTGAAAGTCATAGTCATCTGTTTGCAACCATCCTTCCACGATTGAAGCTCTTATTTGTAGTTTAGTTATTTGTTTGCTTTTAATTTAGCGACACCATTTTGTATCCAAAAACCAACCACTGATGTTCCTAATTTGTGGTTTTGTTTCTCATCCTCTCGATTCGCCATTCTGTGTTTCCAGGTATTCAGATGCAGATGTGTTTAGTTTTTCCCTTCCCATCTTGGAAGTACTCAATGTTGCATATTTCCTACTTAGAAAATGATCCTGTGGGTTAAAAGGATTTTATCCTCTGTATATATCCGTGATTGTCCTTTGGTATTTTGCCTGTTGTGATCTCCCAAGTTCTCTTTCAAGTCATCAGTGAGTATGTAGTAAGACATTCCTTAGATAACTCACAACCAAAGGATCCAGGACAGAAATAAAAAATGGGCTTCATGAAGTTGAGCTTTCCTGTTTCAAATCAGCTGTTACCAACTCTGTTTGTTCATGCTATCATTGATAAGTCGGGCTGATGTATTGGCCCACTGGAACTAGGACTTGAAGTTATTGCTGCTTTTCTGCCACCTAATTTTCGCTCCATCAGCACTAGCAACACTAAGAAGAACAATAAGCCCAGCAGGCAATCGTGTTGTGCACTAACAATTATCACCTCTCCAAACTAATTTTGTGCCTCATGTACCTCCTCTGAGAAAAGAAATCAAGAAAGTTTGAAGAAAGACTCTTCCAGCTCTCTTCAAATGTTTCCAGGGCTCTCAAGGACTCGAAGAATTAATCTGTAGCCTTCAGAGTTAGAGAGGACAATTGTCTTAGGAGAAACTACAGGGGAGTGCAATTACTTATGAGAGAGAATTCAATCTCTGTACTAGCTATATTGTGAGGAAGTATGTTCTTACATGGTGGCAAATGTCGGACAGAAGTTGGATATCAATGAAAGTGAGTATCAGAGTAGTTGAGCCAGGTAATTGATTAACATGTCCTCTAATATGCTCATTAATTTGAGATTACAGAATAACAGTAAAATAAAACAAAACATTTTTGCATATTTTGGCACCAGTGAACATGAAATTAAACCCTTCAATATCATGATAGCAAAATCCTAAACTGGAAAAAGTTCCTGATAATTGTTTTCAAATGAGGCATAGGCAAAATGCTCAGTGTTGCTTTAGCAATAAGGCAGAATTCAGTCCTACCAAATTCTATATGCTGAATTCGTTCTCCCACCCTCAAATGCTTGGGTCTCTGAGTGGCAGGAAGCTGGGGTGACAATGTTTGATGCTGCAGATTCATTTCATTTTTTTTTCCTTTTCAGTTGCTCAATACTCCGTTTCCCCCTTTTCTCTTAGTATGTCCCCAAAGTGTGGCAAGAGAGAACTACACTCATCACAGACGCTCTAGGACAAAAGATGAAGCTTCTTTGTGATAGATATGGGTGTGGATGCAGAGGTGAATCATGCCTTAAGACCTAAGACTTCTATTAAGATTCAGGAGAATTACAGAAGTATTGTTCATTAATCAGTTTTGCAATTTCCACGCTCCCTCCCCCCAACAAGGGATTACTAACAATCGCGCTAATAATAGCATATTTTCAAGTTAATTTGTTTTATTTGGTGAATCAGATCACAGATCAGATCAGCCCTCATTTATTTATATCTTCCATTCTCTTAAGTCAAAGAGAGGGGAAAGGGGAGGGAAAGAGACAGAGAGAGAGGGAGAGAGATTTTTCTTCTCTCTCTTCTCTCTCCCCTCTGTCTCTCTTTTTCCTCTTCTCTGCCCCCACCCCCCTTACCGGCTCAATAAACCTCTCCCACGTGGAATCACCTTGGCCTGGTCTGCTGTTTAGTTAATCCGCCCAAAACACACACACACACACACACACACACACACACACACACACATATATATATATATATATATATATATATGGTATTTTTCATATGGTGATTCAGGGATGCATTTATTATTATGCAAATTGTGCAAAAATACTTTGCAGTGCTCTTGCTGAAATGTTTATTTTCTATCCTCAATATGACTAGTAGTTGCAGTTTTATAATTTGTACCACCAAGTACATAAATGTGTGCTTCAGAATTAACCTGGTCATTCGGGCAAGCCACAGATATGAATAGCTAGCCACAGAAAGACCTTTAAAAATATTTTTTTTCATAGTGTCAGATGTGTAGTTACAGAACTGAGACCACCAGATATTCCAGCAGGAGGGTATGACCATTAGATATGAAACCGATATCAGAAGAAAATTCAAGAGGAAAGAAGAAACTCACCGCCGCCATGGGCATTCTGAGACTGGGTTCATTGACTGCATATGCCAAGAGTAGTTATGTCACCTGGTGTTTGCCATGTGCATACATGCAGCTTAATTGGAACCTTGTCACTGAGTGGAATGCCACATTGGTCTCAAGGGTCTCATGTTTATGTGCTATTGTCAGTGCAGCCAACCTGATTATGAAGGTTCTTTGTTCCGAAGACGATGTTAATTGAGGCATCACTGCAATGTTGCAGATGGCTTATGAAAAAGATGCTGATGAGTTTGGAAAACAGATTGCTGAGATATCAGTTCATCACCCACCAAGCCCTTCCTATTCCCTGGCTTTTTTTTCTCTCTCTTTCTTTTGAAATCTGTCTGTGAGGGGTGTACAATCCTAATGTCTGTGACTAAAGTCTGTTGGCTTTTGAATATATTAATTTATAACTCTCTGAAGCAAATGCAAGGGTCTTCATGTTAGAAAGTCAGTTGCATCCCCTGATAAGACAGACTTATAACAACATGTTTGATTAGACCATTTCTACATATAGTCATGTTATTCACATCTATAGCTCTAGATATATTAGACTACTGCTTAGAATATATGCACATATACAAACATATATACATACATACACATATATGCATATATAATATGTATTATATACTCAAATATGTATGCAAATAATATTCATACAACGTCCCTGTGATGGTTTGTATATTCTTGGACCAGGGAGTGGCACCTTTTGGAGGTGTGGCCTTGTTGGAATAGGTGTGACCTGGTTGGAGTAGGTGTGTCACTGTGGGTGTGGGCTTAAGACTCTCACCCCTGTTGCCTGGAAGTCAGTCTTCCACTAGCAGCCTTTGGATGAAGACATAGAACTCTCAGCTCTGCCTGCACCATGCCCCCCTGGATACTGCCATGCTCCCACCTTGATGATAATGGACGGAACCTCTGAACCTGTAAGCCAGCCCCAAGTTTTTTAAGACTTGGCTTGGTCGTGGTGTCTGTTCACAGCAGTAAAACCCTAACTAATACACTACTGAACTGGACTGCTGTAATCCTGACAGTGGAGATCAGAATCACCAGAAAGAGCGCTACTTCTAAATGCATCCACATCTCTTGTCCTATTTACCATTATTTCTCCTCTACCTTTGGATGGTGGGCTAGAAGAGAGATCAAGACATTTGAAAACCTTTATTAAAGTAGGCTTTTGAAAGATGCAAACCTTTAGGAATATTAATATAAATGCAGAGAGGAAAACACAACAATATAGTAATAGAAAAGAAGTCTAGTAGCCTACATTTTAAAATATTTATTATTTGTAGTTTACGTATGTAAGGGTGTTGCATGCATGTATGTGCTCCATGTGTGTGTCTGCTAGTGTGGAGGACAGACGAGTGTTGGCTCTTATGTAATTAGAGTTATTGGAGAGTAGGTTTTTGTGAGGGGCCATGTTGGAGCTGGGAACTGAAACCAGGTCCTCTTCAGAACAGCAAGGGCTCTTAACCACTAGTCCATCTCTACAGGCCTGAATAGCTTGCTTTCAGCAATTAATAAATCACCCGAAGGGGGAAATCAATGAAAGGAGATTGTAACATGATACACTACAACTTTCTACAACACAACATATGCTATAACAAATGTAACACAGGACATTCCAGCAAGCATCAGCATTCTTTTCTACTGCATGCTACCTCCTAGTAATGCCATATGTAGGCAATAAAATGAGTTTTAACAAACACAAGATTGTAATAATGTCACTAACTTTTGTACAATACCATTATGAAATAATAAGAAGTAAGAAAAACAGACGTTATGGAGCTCACAAAGAAGTGAATAATTAACCAATCTGTTCTTGAACACTCTCAGTTGATAAAAGAGGAAATAACAAATGAAATAAAAATGACAGAATGACAAAAGATATGCATGAAAGATAATACAAAGTATGTGAATTTCTGAGCTTCGAGAACATCTTGTCCAAATAGCAAGACTATAGTGAAATTTTCTCCTTGAAGGAAAAGTGTTGGAAAAGAAACCCAACTTCTAAACCCAGGGATTGAGAAAAGAATAGACATGCTACTTCCAAAACTAGTACCCAGTTTCCAGTGAACTTTCAAGCCAGCACACCTATTTCATTTGAATTCTTCACAATAATATAAGAAAACTATTAGTAGACACAGCACAATATCCCTTTAAGCAGATTTTGTACCACAAACAAGTGAGATTTTTCACTGAGAGGCAAGGATTGCTCAGCTCATGAAATTAATAAATGCAACACACAGTACTAACATAATGATGAGTAGGATAATATGATAATCTCTGTAGACATAAAAACAGCATTTTACTGTATACAGCATTCTTCAGGACAACTATACTCAATGAGTTGAGCACAGAAAAACATGTAATTCAGTGTAATGAAAGCCAACTGTAGAAGTCTCGGTTGAGATGGCTAATGTTAAAGGCTTTAGACTTTTGTTCTTATATTGAGAATAAAATAAGAATGTGTATACTCATCAATTCTTTTCAGCCTAGTATTGAAATTTCTAGTCACAGGCATTCATCAATTAAAAGCAATTGGCAAATGGAGAAAGTGTGTTTGTTTGATGTGATCTAGACATACAAAACAAGTTAGGATTCCACCAAAAGTTTGTTAATATTAATTAATTCAATGGAGTAGCAAAATGAGAAAATTAACATGCAAAATGTTAAGTTCCTGTATGTTAATCCATACAACAAATAATGACAATCATCTCACTCACAATCGCATCAGAAATTACTTGACAAATGTTAGCAAGGAGGAAGCTGAAGAGCTAAGCAATCAAACTACAAATATGTATAATAAAATTCAATGTGGTAGGTATGGTGGTTCATGTCTTTCATAATGGCATTCAGTTCTCTGCAGTTTCAAGATCAGCCTGGTCTATATATCCACTGAGCTAAGAATATATGGTGAAACATTGCCTATAGGTAAATAAGCAAGCAAATGAATGACTGCATGAATGAATGAATGAATGAATGAATGAATGAATGAATGGCAGTATATCTGTGCTGGTCATTTTATTATTTATTTATTTATTTATTTATTTATTTATTTATTTATTTAGCCACCTTGACTGATACAAGCTAGAGTCTTCTGGGAAGGGAGAATCTCTGATGGGAAAATGCCTCCTCCAGATTGGCCTGGGGGAATATCAGTTCTTGATTTATGATTGATGTGGGAGTGATTGATCTGATGAGCGTGAGTGGTGCAACACTTGGGAAAGGGGTTCTGGTATAAGAAAGCAGGTTCAGCAAGCTATGGAGAGCAAGCCAGTAAGCAGCACTCCTCTGTGGTTATCCTTTTGTTCCTGCCTCCAGGTTCCTACTTGAGTTCCTGTCCTAACTTTCTTTAATGATTGACTGACGATGATGTGGAAGTGTGAGATGGAGTGAATCCTTTATGCTCCATGTTTCTTTTGGTCATGGTATTGATTCAGAACATTATAAAGTAAATGGACTCAAAAAAAAGTAAAAGTGCCAAAATGCCTTTCATGGGGATATAAATGTCTCGATGCAACAGAAGCCCCATCAAATTCCAATATCAGTTTTATAAAAATAAACAGCAATCCCTAAAATGTATATGAAGCCAAACTCCTCCAGCCAACCCAAGCAAAACACAACTGGAGACTGTGTATTGTCTCACTTCAAAATACGCTACCAAAACCCAGTAACCCCATTCGCATTGCATTGGTGTCAAACTGAGATGCGGAGCAATGGAGAAGAACAGCAATGTCAGAGATAAGTAAATGCATGTATGATCAACTGATTTTACAAAAGGGAAACAAAACACACATGTCAAAAAGATTGTCTCTCCATAAGGAGTGGTGAGAAAAACAAATATCCACATGCTGAAGAAAGAAGCTGCGTTTTCTCTCATGTAATATGTACAGCAGCAAACAAAACCCCTGACTCAATATAGAATCGGTAGAATTATCAACCAACTTTCATTACTGTAACAAAAGTTTCCCATCAAGCAACCTCACAATGGACAGCTCATTTTGACCCTGGTTGTGGAGATTTTAAGCTATGGCTGATTGGCTTGATGCTTTGGGCTTGACTTGTTTCAGTACATTAAGGCAGGAGTATCATCTAAGGCCTGTTGACCTTACAGCAGAGAACCAAAAGAAGAGGAGAAAGCAGTACCTCACAATCCATCTGATGGCAGAGACTCCAAAAGCTGAGACCTTTTACTAGTCCCTGATTTTTAGATTTAACTTTGTATAATTTTGGGAACTTCATCCATGTATTAAAATGAAATACAATCATGTCTTCTCATTCCCTCCTCCAACATCCCTTATACAACGTGTGCTCCTCCCAACTTCATGATTTTGGATTTTTGATAACCTAGTAATTTCACCTACTGTCACCCACCAGAGTGCCCACTCCCCCTGTCTTGGCTCCAGGACCATTGCTAGAGGAGAAGGTAGAAAACATGTAAAATCTGTATGTTGAGATGCATATGACCTTGTCGGTTACAGCACCCATGAACTCACTGTGACTTTAGTTACCTGCACAAGATCATGCCAGCTAAATTCCCTGCGCAGGTGGGGAGGTACTTTTCCATAGCCACCCTTTAACAGGCAGTTGACATTCGCATAGCGACCCCTTTTGTAGGGCATTTGCACTAGTAGGTTTCCTTGTACTAGTCCTTATCACACCTCCCCCCCCCCCTTTTTTTTTTTTTTTTTGGTTTTTCAAGACAGGATTTCTCTGTATATAGCCCTGGCTGTCCTGGAACTTACTTTGTAGACCAGGCTGGCCTTGAACTCAGAAATCCACCTGCCTCTGCCTCCCGAGTGCTGGGATTAAAGGCATGCACCACCACGCCCACCCCTCCCCTTTTTATCAAATGTTGTTTTTCTATTTTTAATTGAAAATAGTTTTTTTAATATATTCTGATTTTTAAATTTTCTGGTATTTTTAATATATCCCAATTATGGGTTTCCCTTCCTCTAACTGGAATTCTCCCTTCCTTACCTTTTATCTGAACCCACACCCTTTTTGTCTCTTTTTAAAACAAAAAGGCATCTGGAAGATAAAAATAAAATAAATAAGGCAAAACAAAACCAGCCAAATTAGAATGGGACAAAACAAATGAACAGAAGAAAGAGAGACGCCTTCCCCGAAAAAGCAAATAACACATATAGACTCAGAGACACACACATTCACACACACACACACAGGAATCCCATAAAGACATAAAACCGGAAGCCATTATAGTTCTGAGAAGGACCTGTAAGATTAAAAGCCAAACAAAAGCCATGATCTTATTTCCATTATTAACTTCCATTGATGCCTTTGAGTTAGTTTTCTGTTGGCCATCCTATGCTGAGCAGGAGACCTTCTCTCAAGAGTGGTTTTTATCCTTAGTGAGACTTGACTGGAGAAAACTATTTATTTATTTGATAGTGGTTATCAATTGCAGCTAGCTTCTAGGGCAAAGGCTGGAGGATCTGTCCATTTTCTGGATTGTGACCTATCTGGTCCAGGCCTGTCCATCTAATCTATATGCATGCTTCTACAGTCTCCATGAGTTCATATGTACATCAATTCTTCTGTGTTTACATGGTTTATTTCCTGATGTCCTCTGGTTCTTAAATTTTTTTTCTCCCTCCTCTTTCATAAGGTTCCCTTGAAGGGAGCAATTTGATTAAGACATCCCATTTAACTAGGTGTTCTAAGGTCTCCTGCTCTCTGCACATTGTCTAGATCTCAGTCTCTATAGTTGTTCCCATGGACTGAAGAGGAGTGTTTTTCTAATGATGGCTGCTTGAGGAATTCATCTGTTAGTATAGCAGAATGTCATTAGGCGTCATATTGTTGCGGCTCTTAGCAATATAATTACCCTAGGTTTTACCTAGTCTACCTAGTCTCAGATTCTTGGCCACCTAACCAGTTTAGGGATTGGGTCCATCTCATTGAGAAGACCTTAACTCAATCTAAATGATTGTTGGTTACTCTCACATGCTTTATGCCAGTCTTGTAATAGTGTACTTTGCAGGGAGGCCACCACTGTAGATTGAAGGGTTTGTAGTTGGGTTGGCATTTATACTTCTTTGTTTGGTAGCATGTAGAATACCTTCCAGTATCACAAACGATAGTCAGTAGGCTCGAGAACTCTATCTAAGTATCAGTTTGATTTCTTTCTTTTTATGAATTAGTTAGGTAGGTATTTCTTCAGCAGTAACACCTTACTATTGTTTGTGAAGAGAATCCAATATCCTAGGAAATAAACTTGGTTATTTGTAAGTTTCCATTGGGTCTTTTGGCCAACAACTCAAATAGATGTAACCCATTTCCAATACTGAAAATTTTATTTGCTGATGAGATGTCTAGTTGGGGCTCCATCTCCCTCAATATTTGATGATTTCATTTAGATTTAGATTGCCATCAGACATGTATTATTTTAGTGAGACTCTACTGTATTAGGTTTCCATATGACCTCTTTTTTTTTTTTTTTTTTGGTGTTAAAACAGTGTCTTAATGATTTTCCTGGAATAACGTGGACTTTGAGTACCTGAAATTACATTAGTTCTTTTTTTACATTAGTTATAATTCAGACACTCTGTACACTTATTAAAAATTCAGATAGGTAACATTTATTACCGAAACTATGACATTTTGTCCAAAGTGAACATATGTCAAATATTTTGAACAATATTTTCTTTTTTGACATCTTCTATTATTTTTTTCAATTTTTTATTAGATATTTTCTTTATTTACATTTCAAATGCTATCCCAAAAGTTCCCTATAGCATCCCACCACCCTGCTCCCCTACCCACCCACTCCCACTTCTTGGCCCTGATGTTCCCCTGTACTGGGGCATATAAAGTTTGCAAGACCAATCTCAAATGACCGTTAGCTTTTGTCATCACTTCCCATATTCCCTTGTTTACCCTCTTCCTTCCACGTTTGATCCTCTCATTCCAGTTCCCATCTTGTCCTTTTATAACCTTATATTCTATTTCCCCTTCATAGTAAGATCCATTTCTCCCCCTAGTTCCTTCCTTTATACCTAACCTCTGTACTTGAAAATATTTGTTTATCAAAAACTTAACAGTTAATATCCACATATAACTAAATATATACTATATTTTTCTGTCTAGGAATGGGTAACTCTCTCAGGAAGACTTCTATCTTCATCACTTTATCCACAAATTTCAGGATATTTTTTATTAATTGCTGAGTAATATTTCAGTGTGTGAAGAACCATGCTTTTGTATCCATTCATCTACTGATAAACATCTAGGTTGCTTCTAATTTCAGGTTATTATAAATAGAGCAACAATAAAAATCGTTGATAAAGTCACCCTGTAGTAGGATGAAGTGTCCTTTGGGTATAAATCTAAGAGTAGAAGAGCTGGATCTTGGGGTACATCTGTCCTCAAATTCCTGAGGATCTGCAACACTGATTTCGATAGTGGCTGTACAAGTTTGCATTCCCATCAGCAATGGGTGTGTCTTCCCCTTATTCACATCCTCACAAGCATGAGCTGTCACTTTTTTTATTTATCTTGGCCATTCTGATTGTGATAACATATAATATCAAAGTAGTTTTGATTTGCATTTCCCTGATGGCTAAGTATGTAGAACATTTCTTTAACTGCTTCCCAGCAATTTGGATTTTCCCTTTTGAGGATACTCTATTTATAGGGTTCATATTCCAGTTTTAATTGTTTTTGTTTTGTTTTGTTTTGTTTTGTGGCGGTGTGTCAAGTCTTTTGGGTTATTTAGATATTTTATATTTTAGCCCCTTATCAGATGTATAGTTGATTTAAAAAAAAAAAAAAAAAAACCTTTTCCTGTTCTGTAAGATGTCACTTTGTCCGATTGATGGTGTCTTTGACATACAGAAGCTTTTCAGTTTTGTGAGACCCCATTTATTTATTGTTGTTCTAAATGCCTGTTCTGGCTGAGTTCTGTTTAGAACATCTTTTCTTGTGCCAGTGAGTTCAAGGCTATTCCCTGCCTTCTCTTCTATCAGGCTCATTGTTTCTACCATCATGTGGAGGTCTTTGATCCATTGGGAATTGAGTTTTGTGCAAGGTAATAAGTATGAATCTAGTTGAATTCTTCTACACACAGTCAATCATTTTAACCAGCATCATTTGTTAAAGATTTTATATGTTTTTCTAGTATATATTTCTGGCAATTTTATTCCATTGATGGTTGTGTCTGTTTTTGTGCCAGTCCATTGCTGTTCTTACTGCTATAGCCTTAGGGTTAGTGATATCTCCTTCAGTTTTGTTGTTGTTTTAATTTTCAGGATTGTTTTTTGCTGTCCTCAATTTTTGATGTTTTGTTAGTTTGTCTGTTTCAGTATGAAGCTGAAAGTTGTTTTTTCAAGATCTGCAAAGAATTGTGCTGGGATTTTTGAGGATTGCATTGTATTGCATCTTAGTCGGTAGGATGACCACTTTTATTATATTAATTCTTGTCTTGTACCTGATTTTAATGGAAAAGATTTGAGTTTCTCTCTATTTAGGCTGATGTTGCTTGTGTAGATTAGGCTCGTCTAAATTGTTTTCATTATTCTGAAGTATATCTCTTTCACTCATAGTCTTTTTAGTGCTTTTATTATGAAGGACTGTCATAATATGTCAAAGGTCTTTTCTGCATCCAACAAAATTATCATGCTTCTTTTTCTCTTTCAGTTTGTTTATATGGTGGATTACTTCATTAATTTTCATATGTTGAACCATCCCTGCCTCTCTAGAATAAATCCTTCCTGACCTATTTGATGTGTTTGTGACTTTGGTTTGCATGTATTTTGTTGAGAATTTTTCCATCTATGCACATAAAAAATGGTCTACAATTCTCTTTCTTTGTTGGGTACTTTATTTGGTTTAGATATCAGAGTATTATGGCCTCATTAGAAAGAATGGAACAATGTCCCTTCTGTTTGTATTTTGTGTAATAATTTGAGGACAATGGGAGTTAATTTTTCATTGAGTGTCTGTAGAATTCTGCAATAAAACCATATGGCCTTGAGCTCTCTTTGGTTGGAAAATTTTTAATTACTACTTCTATTTCCCTAGAGATATCAGGTCTGCATATATTGCTTATCGCATATATTGCTTATCTGATTATATATATATATATATAATTTGTTTTGGATTTTACAATTTGGTGAAGTAAAGATTTTAGCTCCAAATAGATTACAATAATGTCACTGGCTAGGAACAAAGAGCAAACACATTTTCTTGAAAAAGCACTTGGACCTTTAGGGAATAGTTCACATCCAAACTACAACAGAAAGTTAGTCATAAGATCTAAATATATAAAATTGAAAGAAGAAAACTCTAAGTTTTCTTTATGGCTTTTGTTGTAAAATTTGGATATGACTTAAAGAACTCATCCAACAAAAATAAAAATAAACATATGGGATAGAAGGTTTTGCATAGTAAAGGAAATAAAAGACAGATCATTTTCAAGACACGAAAAACACATTCCAAATACATATTTCATGAAATAATTACCCTGAATACATAAACAACGCATACAACTTTATAGCAAGACAATTATTACCCTGACTTTGATAGAGGCAAAGGCTCCAAATAGATATTTTTAAGTAGAAGACAAACAATCGATTAATAGTTACATTAAATAGTACAACTATATCACAAGTCACAAGGGAAATGAAATGTGAAATTGCAAAAAGGTAGTGCTTTTAGTTGATATATAGAATACTATTATCAAAATGTAAAAGATAATAAGTGTTGGTTATACTATAAATATGGTAACTTTGTATACACAAAGAGAGAAATGTAATTTCTGTTACAGAAATTATAGAGTGTCCAAAAAAATTAAAAACAAAACTAGTATATGATCCAGAAATTCAACCCAGTCTGATATTTAGCAATTGGAAATTAAGTTGGTGATTTGAAGCAGTAACTGCACACTTATATTCACTAGGAATTCACACTAGGTACTATACGGACTTGACCTGTGTCTTTAGGTGGATAAATATATACAGAAAAAAATGGTATATTTAGATAGAATGATGTATACTTAAAAAAATAAGAAAAACTATAATTTGTGAAAATGAAGATGAACCTAGAGGAAATTATGCCTAGTGCAATAAGTCAGGCACAGAGAGAAAAATGCTGCACCATCTTATGTGTATGAGTAGTCTAAATTGTCTTAACTGAACTCATAGAGGCAGATAGGAAAATGATAGCTGTAAGGTCCAACAGGATGGTGGTAAATTAAGGGAAATTGAGAAGCAATGGAGGAAGGGTGTAAAAATGTAGTCATGCAAAATGAAGATATATGCATATATGCATATGGTGACTGCACTTCATAACATGTTTTGTGTTTAGAATTTGCTAAATAACTAGATCTTATGTGTTCTTAATACAAAGACTCATGATAAAAAGGTATTTAGATAAGTTGAAAAACATATTCAGTAAATTGATCATGATGATCATTTTCTACCACATGTTTACCATAGCAAATAGGTTTACCAGAACACCATGTTACATACTTTAATTGCACGTACCACTGGTCATGATTTAAGAAATTAGGTTGGAAGGAAAAGGAAGACACTCAAACTATCCTTAAGTGAATATTTGGTCATAATATATACCAGTAAAAGTAGTATATATGTACTCTATTGTTCAATAATGGTATCAACTTAGTTTTCAATGTACATGAAATTGCTTTAGAATTTTATATTTAATGCTTTACCAAAAATACCATAGAAGTGCCAGGTATAGAATATCTCTGTAGAAGTTGTTGGGTGGGAAAATCTCTCCAAAACTACAGTTTTCTTAGTGAGAGAAAAGGTTGCTTATGAGAGCTAAAGGATAAAATGTCATTTCCCAGTTGGGTCCACCGGCAGCTGAGCCAGCCGGGGTGAGTTACATGTGGCCCCCTGACATGCATCATCTGATCTATGGCTAATCCTGCTATTCAAGGGACCTTTTGAGACCCCTAGAGCATCCAGCTTAGACACATACCCAGCCAGTCTCCTATGTTTCTAGTCCATTTAGGGCAATGCAGAAGATGTGAGTAGTGTTCTTTTCTCTGAGATCGAATGTCAGGCTCTGCCTCCCTCCCCCAGGTGACTCGCTGGCATCAGGGGCCAAAACCAGGAACAACCAGATGGCTAAAGGACAGTGTAAGAAGACAGTCGCCAAGAACCAGTGCAGTATGCCATGACCCAGAGCCCAGCTATCCTGTGACAGCAAGCTCTGGATATCCTAACATAGCCAAAGCACCAGAAAATGACCTTAAATCCAATCTTAGAAAGATGATAGGCCATCTTTCCTCTGAGCCCAGCGGACACAGCTAGGGACACCCCAGGACTTTAAGATCGCATTGGGGTTACGCGTGAGTGCAGAGGTGGTTTTGGGAGCAGCGGGTCAGCAGTTCACTCCAGGGGCAGGAACTGAGAACTCCGCCCCACCGGAGGCTGGGCCTCCCCCAGCCAGAACCGCGCCGCCGCGCCATC
>LR749832.1:911669-959912 GCA_902729485.2 Mus minutoides | reverse complement strand
CACAAATATCGCTTGACAGCTGACAGCTCTTCCCTTACAAAAGAAGCTGTTTGCTTTTTGCTTTGGAGTTTGGGTAAACTGCAGCCCACACTGGCAGAGAATGTATTGCCTAAGGGAAGGTGTTTGCAGTCCCCGGTGTTTAATCTGAAAAGAAACCCTTTTCCTTCTCTCCTTCCCTCTTCTTCTACACAGGGAGAGTTCCGAAATGATAGCCCCAGGGGACTGGTTTCCTTAACACCTGTCTGTGGTGTAACCTCAGCAAAGTTACTTAAGATGCTGTGCTCAGTGTGTCCAAATTCACAATGAAGTTGAAAAGGACAGATAAACAGACCGACCGGGATTTCGGCAGACGAGGGGGGCTGATGGTGACCTTGCATCTTCTCAAAACTTTAGCAGGTTGACATCCTAGCATGCTGACTCGCAGAGAAAGAATACAGGCTCTCCTTCAGCCAGGAAATATAGTTTCAACCTGAAAAGCTATATTAAACTCTTAAGAGATTAAGGGAACTTGGGAAATGCTGTAGAGTCTGTTATACTTTCTTACATTGACTAGGCATCTAAGAGCCAAGTGACCCTTGGGACATTTCTGATAAGCTTGAGCTGAGGGTGACCCCAGATTTCTGACTTTCTAGATCTGTTCCCTTGGCTGCTGGGAGAAGCAATCTAAAGGGTTCAGCCTCTTGGGGTGAACAGCTAACTGTGTGCTGTTAATCCTGCTCTGTCATTGACAATTTCAGTCCTCTTAGAAAAAGAGCAAAATGATTTGGGGTTCTGTCTCCCAGGCAGCAGAAGGAAGTTACTGATACTGACTACTCACAGTAGACAAACAATTTTGAAATGGCAATTTTGCGCATTAAGTGGTTAAAGCACTATTATCATGGGTCTGTTCAGCAGTGGGAGCATTTGTATGGTTAAAATGGGATCTCTTTAAAAACTGAATTTTTAATCCCGAGTGCAGCAATTATTAATGAAGAAAGAAAATAATGAAAATGTATATATTCTTCCTTTTGAAAACTACGTGTTACTTGCTGTGAAATGGGGCTTGGCCCATCTTTCCTCTTTAAATGTAGACGGGGTTGGGTTGCAGGTTTTCCAGCTTTGTTTGCATTCTTTTGCCTTTAAAAAAAAAAAAAAAACATAGTCAAAGTTTCAAAATAGACAGACTTCCTTTGGAAATCAATATAGGTTTTTTTGTATGTTTGGGTCCCAAAGAACTCACTAGAAGACATACATTTCTTTTATTCAATAATTTGTACATTCCTCATTTGTCATTCTGGCTTTACAGTATTCTTTTCCAGTGGAGTGATTAGGAACATGAACTTTAGTTTCTCGAAACACAGATAGAGCTGGGTTTCATCCTTAGCGTAACAGTGAAGTCAGTTCTGAATAGACCCAAGACATGGTTTAATTCTCAAAACATCCTCCGAGGACCAACAGCATCAAGATTACTCAAAAACATAAGATCTGGGAATTCTTGGATTATCACTCCAGAGACAGAGTCAGAAACTAATGGGACAATGGCACTGTCTTTCCACACACCCCATGGTTGCTTATGACAGACAGAACTGCTTGGGCAAATATTTAATACATGTTTTTATAGGGACAAAACTCATTCTGTATGTGTGTATGTATATCTGTGTGTGTGTGTTTGTGTGTGTGTGACCAGAAAAAGATACTAAACTGCAAAGACAGAGAAGAAACTTCTAGAGTGGTGTCTACTCTTTCTGACTATGACTCGTATTAAAACATGTGCAAAGGTTTACTACATTATGGAATTTAGAAAATTAAGAGTAAATTCAGGCATGGTGCTTAGGGCCCATATGTGCAGTAGCAGCTATGTGGGAGGGGGAGATATGAGTATCACTTGAACTTTTGAGTTTGAGACTAGCCTGAGAACCGAAGGAAGACCCCATATCAAAAAAAATAAAGGCTAAGTGTAACTATTGATAAAATATATCCATTATATTTTGACCTACATATGTTTCGTCAGAAAGAAGTAGATGAATTATATTACCTTCAAATTTATTTTTTAAAAATTATTAAGTTTTTAAAAATGTCATTCAATGTATTTTGGTTATATTCTCTTTTTCTGCCCCCAGCTTGAATTTTCTTAATCATGCAGATAGTTCATTCAAATATCTTCCCTGGAAGAGACATAAAATGTCAATGCATGTTCTTAATTGAATAAGCATGTAGTGATAGTCTACAGAATTCATGACTCTGTTAGAGGTCCTCAGAAAAATATTTGCTGATTGAATAATTAGAAATGAATAGAAAAGATGAAAAATATGTGCTTCTCCTAGAATAATAGTTTAGTCATATACAGTGTCTGCTGTGGTCCCAGGGACAATCTTCACAAGGTACTGTAAGTGAACAGTGTTTCCTGGCAGTGAGCATTTTAGTGGTCTGGTATCAGGCTATACTGTATACCTGTATACCTGTATACCTGTATACCTGTATACCTGTAGCTATGCTTAGTCTGCAAAATAACTGAATAAATGGGATTTAAAAAAATCTTCTTCCAAGGATATTCCAAGTCCCAAGGGAAGGGACTCTTACAAACAACCCTTGTTGATGTGGAAAGGGCTCAGTCCAGCAGGGAAACTCCACGTGAGATGCCAGCAGGTATTCTGATGAGCTTCTTCCTATTGGAAAGCTATTGGAAGAAATAAGAAGGCTATTTAAGAGAGAGAGAGAGAGAGAGAGTATTCCTGGAGACAGGAATAACTCAAGATCAGGATTCCAGAATTTAGCTTAAATACATCAAGCACTGAATGTAAGGTGACAAATATCAGTGCTTACAAAGACTGGAAAGCTACATGAGTCACCCAATGACTCAGATGATAATTTGGAGCCTTTCCTGGAAGGGGAAGGATATAGATCAGTTGGTAGGACCCTTGCATAAAATCAAAGCTCTGAGTTCAAGAGTGAACACTCCATGAAGCAGGCATAATGATCTGTGCCTATAATGTCAATGTTCAGGAGGTAGAACTGAGAACACCAGAAACTCAAAAGCCACCCTCACCTGCATAGCCAGTTTGAGGAAAAGATAAAATCCTTGAGACCCCGTGTCCAAAACAAATAAACAAAAATTCCCAAAGAACACAAAACAGAAAAGCAGTTTCCTGGAAACTGAAACAGAGAACATACCTGAGGACCATCAATGTGAAGCCCCGCTTAAGTACATTTGAGAATCAATTAAATTCACCCAAAAGTATACAAGCAAAGAAAAGAATGTGACAATGGGCAAATGGCAGAGATGGGGTCAGTATAACAAAAGAGTTACATCTGAAAGCTGTGTCTGTGCTGAGCTGGACATCAGCTAGCAGAGGGCAGGGAGATACAGGGAGACTGCGCATGCCTGTGGTCTCTCTGTGTGCCCACCTTCTCTATGGCTCATCGGGAAGAAGAGCCAGTGTTAGGGGGTCAATGATTCAGTCTTCCTTTCAAATTAGTCCCTGTTCATCTTGACCAGATTCTTTGAGAATAGACTCCTCAGGTAGCAGCTGGGATAAAACTCAGAGTTCTCTTCATTCTCTTGGTTTCAATATCATGATAGGAACAACTGTGTCTCTCACTAACTAGTCTACAAAGACTTAAAGTGCTAGGAATGAGGGGTAAAACAAAGCTAAGAAAGACCATCGGCTGTGATATTTCTGATTTGGAAGGGTCACAGAGACCTCTCCAGGGCAAAAGAAAAACAGTAGATGTAGGTGACATTCACACCTTCCATAAGCCATGTACACACCTCCTGGAGAACTGTTCTAGAGCCCTCCACTCCCTTGATGCTCCACTTCCCTTGAGGACTCCTGGTGCCTCCTGGAGGTAGCCTGCCTGCAACTCCATGAGTTTGTCTCCTCTTTTGTCTGTTAAACTTATTCTTTGTGTTTAGAACAGCTGTACGGTTCTTTTCTGTATTTAAAATAAAAATCAAAACAGCAACAATAACAGAAAGGAACAGGTCCGGCTCCTTTGTACTTACTCACGGTCCTGCCAAGGAGCTGAGCGCTCTTAATGGATATTACTTAAGTCATTTCTTGCCACACCTTGTTAAAGCAGTGAAAAACGAGCAGGTATTTTTCATGTGTGACTGTTGTGTATCTGTGCCACAGGAGAGCGAAACAGAAACTATTAGAAATAAAATCGTGATTTGTCCTCTTCAACATTGCCACTTGCTTTCCTACAAACCAGAGCTGGATGGCCTGTAAAAAGTGGCTTGGCCAAGTGACCTCTTCCTTAGATGTCTGGGCAGGGTAGCCCATTACTTAAGGGATAAATGGAGTTTAACTGGGCTGATCTGGTGTGAGTGATGGCTACACTAGGTAAAAGGGATGAGAGGAAGCATCTTAGCTGCCTAGTTAAAGACATGCAGCCAGCTCCCTATTTGACCATGGCATGGCCCTCAACAGAGAAATGGATACAGAAAATGTGGTACATTTACACAGTGGAGTACTACTCAGCTATGAAAAACAATGAATTTATGAAATTCTTGCACAAATGGATGTATCTGGAGGATATCATCCTTAGTGAGGTAACCCAATCACAAAAGAAGTCATTAGATATGCACTCACTGATAAGTAGATATAAGCCCAGAAACTTAGAATACCCAAGATACAAGTTGCAAAACACAAGAAAATCAAGAAGAGGGAAGACCAACTTGTGGATACTTCATTCCTCCTTAGAATAGGGAACAAAATACCCATGAAAGGAGTTACAGAGACAAAGTTTGGAGCTAAGATGAAAGGATGAACTATCCAGAGACTACCCCACCAGGGGATCCATCCCATAATCAGTCACCAAACCCAGACACTATTCCATATGCCAGCAAGATTTTGCTGAAGGGACCCTGGTATAGCTGTCTCATATGAGGCTATGCTAGCGTCTGGCAAATACAGAAGTGGATGCTCACAGTCATCTATAAGATGGAACACAGGACCCCCAATGGAGAAGCTAGAGAAAGCACCCAAGGAGCTGAAGGGGTCTGCAACCCTATAGGTGGTACAACAATATGAACTAACCAGTGTAACCCCCAGAGCTCGTGTCTCTAGCTGCATATGTAGCAGAAGATGGCCTAGTCAGCCATCACTGGGAAGAGAGGCCCCTTGGTATTGCAAACTTTATATGCCCCAGTACAGGGGAATGCCAGGGCCAAGAAGTGGGAGTGGGTGGGTAGGGGAGCAGGATCAGGGGAGGGTATAGGGAACTTTCGGGATAGCATTTGAAATGTCAATAAAGAAAATATCTTGAATGAATGAATGAATGAATGAATGAATGAATGAAACAGAGACATCTTGGATGCTTGAAACTGACCCAATAGTGAAAAACTAAGGAGGGTTTGAGAAGGAAAATGATCCATTTCATGAGTAACTAATAAAGGAGCCAAGTAGCCCACTATGCCATCTTTGTTTCCTCAAAATAAAGGATACATCACATGTAAGATTGAGCACTTGGGCAGTCACCTGCCAATGAGAAGGTTTTCAGTTTGAGGGTCTATAATATAAAGCATGCTTAAAAGTATACAATCCTCTGTAGTAGTCAAATTTAGGTAAGTAACTCTGGCCTGGGAGTTGCGAGTCTTGGTCTCCACCCCGCTGATACTGATGGTTGTCTGTTGAACACCTATCACTTCTCTCTCGGGATTTAATTTCCTTAGGGGCAGGTAAGATCACAGGTTCCAGCTGCACGACACTCCTTGCTCTCAAGCTTGGTAATGGCTACATTTGCCAGTCTTTGCTTCCAATCTCTGTGTGTCTGGGTTACCTCTAGTGAGATAGTGTGGGCATGGCAGAACCTAGATGAACCATTACTAAAACAAAACCTCTTCTAAATAACACCCGCATGGCCTAAAAAATCTAGAGATTTTGGAATAACATCTCTCTTATTATTTATTTTTCTGGTGGGGGTGTTTCAAAAGCCTAAAAGTTTTGTATATTCAGTCCCTTTTTTTCTCTCCAAGAAAATGCCTGGCTCCCAGTCTGCCTTCTGCAAGGGTATGGTGGGCTGCCTTAGTAATGATTAGTCATAAAGTGAGTCCTGTATGGAGTGAGAAAAGAGGTAGGTACCTTCAGTGGCTCTCCACTCCCTTCCTCACTGAAGCTGCCTCTATCTCCCTGGCCAGCCCCAGGCAGTGTTCCTTCCAAACAAGGACCTGTCTAACCAGTTCATTGGAATGTCTTTCCACAGACTATCTCCTCATTCAGATTTCTTCTGAAATTGAAACACTCTAAAGACATAAATCACGTTGCTGTTTTAAGTAGTAAATGTTGCACACAACAATCTTCCCCCTTTGCGTTTCTTTTGAGTGCACAGATTTATCCACAAAAGGAAAGAACAAAGGGAAATGTGAATAAGCCCTGGGCTGCCTTCTTCTGGTCAGAGACAACTTATTTTTTGCTAGGTTGAGTTTGTTCTAGGGGTGACAGGGATTAAGCCTTCTTGATGTAATCTTTCCCCCTATTGCACGCCTCTCTCTGTCCTTCCTTCTGCAGCCTACGGCTGGCTTTATGAAGATATTTACTGTATGTTTTTTTTGCTGGTTGGTGCTTTGGGGTCAGCAAATTATATAGTGTGAAGCAAAAGCTCTAAATTACAATCATCATACACCAAACCATGGAAAAGTATGTAAAAATGTCTTACTCTGATAAACATCGCGCCTATAAACTCCATGCTTCAAAACTCACCTTCAGTGACAGATGGCATTTGAAGCCATAGCTGAAGGATTAGTTTGTTTTTCTCCCCTTTTTATTATCTTACTGGTTTCTTTATTTGATTATACAAAAAATAAAGTAATAAAAGAAAAAAAATCATCTTGAGCAATACTGGCTGAGATTATATATATATATATATATATATATAAATTATTATTATTATTCTTTTATCTGTTTTTACAGTCTAGTCATTATACCCCTCCAGGTCTGTCCCCAGTTCTTTATCCCATGTCCCTTCCCCCACACCTGGCTCCAAGAGGATGTTTTCACCCCCACCTACTCCCACCTTACCAGACCTACCTACTCTGGGGCATCTAGTCTCTCAAGGGTTAGTTGTACCTTCTCTCACTGAGGCCAGAGCAGGCATTCCTCTGCTGCATTGGTCTGGGAGGGAGGTTGGTGGTGGGGGGGTCATTTCAGCTATTGCACGATGATTGGTTGTTGGCTCAGTGTCTGGGAGATCTCAGGAGTCCAGGTTAGTTGAGACTGCTAGTCTTCCTATGGGGTTGCCCTCCTCCTCAACTTCAAGGCAAGATCATTTTCTTACCCTGATTACATGTAGTTTTTAACCAAGTAGGGATGGTTTGTGTTTTGTATATTCAGTGAAGTGGGAGTGGATTGGGAATCTTGCAGGGGACCCAGGTTCAGTTCCTAGTACCCTTGTGGTGATTCATAACCATCTGTAACTCTAGTTCCAGGGAATTCAATCTTCCATTCATAGGTCCCAAGCATATACAGTACACATGCATACATGCAAGCAAAACACTTAAATACATATAATAAAAATGAATCATATATGTCCTTTTCTAAAGGGGGAATATTCATTTCTTGGTTTGTGAAGTAGAAATGATAGTTAAGTCTTATATAAATTGAAATGATCGATTGTTCCTATTCAAACCTGAACATGGACCAACTAAGGCATTTTCTTTGCCAAATTTTGCTTTTCAGAATATCTTCAGAGCCTCTTGAGTTGCTCTGAAGTTCTGTTTTGGTTCTAGCATATCTCTTGGTGCAGAGTCCTGATGTCATCTTTACCCACCAAGAAGATCAGCTCATGGCTAACAAATCAGACATATTAGTTGTGTGCATAGATTATAAGTTTCCATGACTTGAAGGGCCATGAAAACAAACCTTTCCTGGCTGACCTGCAAAGCACCTTTAGATATAAGCATCCTTGAAAGCAGACTGTAGTGCATGGAGTAAGCTGCAGAACCCATGTTCTGATTATAAAACCTCTAAGCACTTAACTGTGTAAGCTGAGAGCCCAGTAAACTGACTCATGTCACTAACCCACTCTGATTTTGCTTCATGAATAAAGAATTGATATTCAAATCTAGATAAATAATTATATGAAAATGTGAAAATACATATAAATGTTGATATATTTAGTGAATTATATAATATTTCAACATTAGATATTGATTTTAAAACTTAAGTAGATGGAGCTCTATGTTGAAATACCCTGGGTATCATAACTAACTGAATTTTAGGATATTACTCTTCTTTTTGGGGTGTGAGCATATATGGTCATATACATGCCAACAGCATTTATGAAAGTCATGTAACAAATTGCAGGAGTCAATCCTTTCCTTCTGCCACATGTGCTTGGGGAAATGGACTCAGAAGTACAGGTATGTTTACAGAGATGAATGAAGGAATTCTGTTGTAAATTCAGCAAAAAAAGCTAGTTAATGTGGCTTCTGGAGACCTGCCTAGTCCTGGTTTTCCACTTCTAAGTTATATGATATCAGACAAATTATGTCATCACTCCATGTGTCTTTCTCATGTGTAAAATGGGATCATAATAATGCTCCATTTTGGGCTGATATATTAAATCAGAACAAGTATGAAAATGCTAAGAGTTGTACTTAAATAAGAAGTGTCTAACAAATGTTCTCTGTTTTTATCCTGTGGCTATGTGGGTATCATGTATGCATTTATATTACATGCATAGGAGTTTGTGTGTCCTTGAGTGTCTGAATGAAGAGGCCAGAGGAAGACATGGAGTATTTTTTTATTGTTCTGCACCTTAATGCATTGAAACAGAGTTTCTTGATATCTAAACCTGGCCTTGTTTAGGTAGGCTAGCCAGTGAGCTAGTAGGATCTATCTGACCCCATCTCTCAATGCTGGGATGACAGGCAAGTGCTGTCATGCCTGGCCTTGTTTGTGAGTGCTAGGGATTTGAACTCATGTCTTCCTGCTTGTACAGCAAATGCCCTTACTGCTGAGCCAGCTCTCCACCTTTGCAAATATGTATTTTTAAAAGTATCTGGTGTTACTACTTTAATAAGTTCTATTATCTTCCAAATCTTTGGTTCTGTGTAATGATCAAGTTGAATAACAGTATAGAAAGTTATTTTTGGTTAAAATGAAAGAATATTTTTCCTCAAGTTTATTGCTAATTAGTCTATCTGAGTATATTGGATTTTAGAAGTCATTTATACACATCTGGGTGTGATTGATTTGTGAGAAGGCAGAGTCCTACCATCAGTTTAGAGATTGTTGTCCCTGGGACTGTAAGGCCTGCATTGTGCTTGTTTTTCTTGGTCTTCATTGAGAAAGTTACTTCAAAAATTATTCTTTGGCCAGGAGTTGGTAGAGTAGACTTTAATCCCAGGACTTTAGAGGCAGAGGCAGTCAGATCTCTGAGTTTGAAGACAGGCTGGTCTAAAGAACAAGTTTCAGAACAGCCAGGACTACACACAAAGAAACCGTGTCTTGAAAAACCAAAAATACTAATTCTAATTAATAACAAAACCCTTTGGCCATAATTAACCCAATAGATAACACTAATCTTGGCTTTGATTAATAACATGGTTATAGTAAATATGCGTGTGTAGGTAGTTTGTAAGCACTGCAAAAGCCTCATCAAACGAATGCAACTTTTATATGGCTATGCACATTTAAACTTCAAAAGGGTCTCTAGGAGGCTAACTCACGCACTTACATTGCTTCAAAGTCTCTTTGGGTCTTAAATCAGTGCACACATTATGCACATAAATTGTCCTTATTTTAAAGTTACTTTTTTTTTTCTGTTAACCTTTCCTAATTTGATTACTCAGTTTGGCGGAAAGCATTTTTTACAGGATGAAAATTTGTCCCCATTGCCGGTATCCCAGTGATGAGTCACAGATTGATTCATGATTTGCAGCAGATTGTTCAAAGCTCTAGAACACAGAAACATTCCAAAGCCTGGTACTTAGCAGTGCTTGGCAAATGTCTGATGAGTGATTAGGGTTAGAGGGCTCATTGCTACCAGAATTTGTTAACTTGTTCAGTAAAGAGGTACACCTCAAGAATTGGTGATGTCTCACATTATGTGGAGTTTTTTTCTACTGTTCCATTTTGTTCCTGATTCCTACCACTGAGGCCTGAGCTCAGGACTTCACACATCAGAAAGCATGTGATATTCTGCTGACTGTACTCCTCCTACCCCAGATTTTCCTAATATAGTGATGGCTTGTGTCCACTTTGGTGGATGTGATGCCATCCACATATGCTAGCTCTTGCTTTTCTCTTCATTTGGAGTGGGTAGACTCATTTAAAATGCTTCTTGGACAACTATTGGACCATTTGTAATATAACCAAGCAGCAGAAGGGTGGGTATCTGGGTGCTTATCATTGTGCCTAGAAGGCTGTTCTATTTTCTTTTTGATTTTTCCTTTTTTAAGAATACTTTTCTTCAAATTTATGCAAATTTAAAGTGTCCAGTCCAAGTCATCATTGCCACAGATTGTTAGGCAAAATGAAAAGTTTAATGTTGCAAGTTTTTTTTCTTGAAATTGTGAGTCACTTCCACTATACAAATTATGTAAGTTGTCAGAAGTTTTTATTGGAATAAACTGAAGTTAATTGCAGTAAGAATTTTAAGTGAGATATAGTCATAAAAACAAAGAAATATTTCATATTTTTCTAACTCTATGTGTTTTAAAATTCTATTGTATATATATATGATATATCATATATATTAACATATTTGATATAATGTCCACTCTAAGTGCATAGTAACTATTTCTCCTCCTTCTCCTCTTCCTCTTCTTCCTCCCCCTACCCCTCTTCCTCTTCCTTTTCCTCTTCCTTTTCCTCTTCCTCCTTATCCTCTTTACTAGACATCAAAACCTAGGGCCTAAAGCATGCTAGATTAATAGTCTACAACTAAGTCCTATCCTCAGCCATGTTTTTCACTTTTTATTTTGAGGCAGAATCTGAATAAATTATCCAGGCTGTTCTTGAATTTGGGATCATGCTGCCTCCAATTCCACTTTTGTTGGTACTATACTCATACACTACCCAGTCAGAACTACCTGAAGTTTTTGTCCATTTAAATGTTACAAAAGCCACTTAACTTTATGCAGAATATATTTTAGCATTTATGATTAAATGAGAACTAATCATAGTATTTCAGACCTGTGTTATTAGTAAAAATATGGGTGTTGTTTGGAGCCTCGAACTTAAAAGATTAAGATTTCAAAATACAATGTTTTTATAATATGTCACAGTATACTACATACTGGCAATGTTAATAATCAAACAGAGAAAGAAAGCAGGGTAGAAGTCTTTTGAGATCACCTGGTTGGTCTTAAAACTTTCACCTTTGTAATTACTGATCTGATTGCTTTTTCTTTAATTAACAGTACATATTTATATAAAACTCCTTGGTAGATAACCAGTATGACCAAGAACTGCATAAAGGTTTCTTTGGCTGATCTCTCGCTTATCTGCAAAATCCTTGCCCATGGGGGAAAGGTCGAGACATTGTCTGTGCTGTGAATCAGGTCAGCTCCCAACAACATTCAGGAAGTTTGTGAACTGCTTAACTACTTTGATGGATAAATTCCCTATTTAACGTTTGTCTGCCTGCCTGTTGTTTTAGTGGGATGATCATTCTCAGTAGGACCGAGAGCATATCAGAAACCTAGTTTGTTTGAGTGTGATAGTGACAGATGCTGCTCTTGGTGGTTTGCATGTCAAATCATAAGGGTTTGGAATCATTCCTCTGATGTAGCAAGAACAGCTAATGAAGACAGTTAAGTAAACAAACTATGTAATAATAAGTCTAGGAATTCATTGAGACATTCAGCTAAAATTCACTTCTGGTCCATGACCCAAACTTTTAGCCTCCCAAGCAGAGCACCTATTTTGAATTTACTGGAAAGCCAGGTCACATAAGCTAACCCTCTCTCTCAGGATGACAGTGCCAAGGACAGACGGTGAAGATGGCCTGGCATGGGCATTCTTTTTACTAACACAGACACAGATGCACAGTAAAGGAAGGGTGCAGCCCAAGGCCACACAGCTGACTGATGAATGAGCCAGCCAGACGTTCAGGTCCCTGACTGTAGGGTCTGTCCTTTAAAATTATGCATCTGTGTTTTATTTCTTAAAGCTAACCCTCACTCAGCAATAATATGAATATCATACCATCAGTCATTTTGTAAGACCTCCCTCTCAGATATTTAGTGTTTATTTAATACTAAGTTTGATGTCTAGACTACCGTGCTTCATGACAAAGTGCAATGAATCTCTGCTTCATTTTCAAAACTTGGGCTGTAATAGCCGGTTTCTATGCACAGCCATAAACTACCTCCTTCCCCAGCCTTGGTAGTAAAATGAACTAGTTTTTCACAAGTCTGCCCCTTCAAGAAGGCTAAGTAGGGCATCAAATCCTCCCTTTGTAGTAAGACAGGTTGTCAGAGACAGGATTGATACTGCAGAGAGAAGTGGACTTCCAGGGAAGAATAAGCAGATAAGTGGGTAACGAATAGTTAATAGTTTTGTTTTGCACTTGTAGTCTAGCTGAGCAGCTAAAGCTTGCTGTATCTTAAGGCATCGAGGCCCCTCACATCAGGGGAAAGCTTAGTCTCTGCTCATACTCAACTCCTGCTTTCCTACTTTATAAATGAGGACAAGATGTTCCAAACACTACCAGCAGTGATATTTCTTCTTTCTCTGGGACACCGAGTCAAAATAAGATGAAGCAATACCTCTGAAAGTTATCTTGATCTTGATGTAATGTTTTTCTATATGCACTTTCCTCCACAATGTGTAACTCTGGGGGAAAAAAATCAAGCAAACAAAAACTCTCAGTGTTAGCAAGTAAGGCATCCTGTATTTTACTTAATCTCTTCTTGTTGTGTCAGAATTATTCCCCCTCTAAGTAATTCTCATTCTTGTATTGATTTATATTTTCACTCCTCCAAATTTTTCCTTGTAAATCTTATTTTAGGTGAGTCTTTAGACAGTAAATCTGTCAGACAGCTTCAAGCTACTGTGGCTGCAAGAAGCCAGGGCAAGAGAAGCTGTGTTGGCAGAGCTGACGGACCTCATTAGAGATGCCAGAGCCTCTAAATTTTGTACACATCTTGGAAACTCAAATGATCTGGATACATCACCAAACCAACAATTATTTCCTTATAGGTAGGCTAGGACTCACAAATCAGGGGTCAATTCCCAGGAGAATTAGAGAACCCAGCCAGACCCACATGCTGTTAGGTAATCTGCTAAGTTTCCTCTTTATTTAACAGGAAAGAATGATTTTTCTAGAGGCTAAGACACTGAACACTACGTGACACTGACATTAAAAACGCTGTTTACTTATCCTGTCCATTTATTGTATTTTGTTTGTTTGTTTCGTTAGCTCTGGTGAGTGAGTGTGCTGTGTGTGAGTGTGTCTGTGTGAGTGTGTCTCTATCTGTGTAATTACAGAACTCTTTGGGTTAGAGAAGATCGCAAAGGTCACCAGACCCCAGCATCCTGGCCTTTAACTCTGTAATTACTACATAGCAGCTTCTGCCTTCTAATTCTCTTAGAGGGAAGCAAGGGGAAAAACATTGTCATCCGGTTCATTCTCTGATCACAGGAAAAATGTCAAGCTGGGGAGGGGGTTGCTGGTTCCACAAGTGTGAAGATCTGAGCTTGATCCCCAGAACCCACCTACAAAACTGGTGGTGGTAGCATGTGCTAGAGATCAGTGCTGGAAGCCAAAAGACAAAATGACCTTTGGGCCTCTCCAGATAGCCAGTGTAGCCTGCCTGGTGAGCCACAGGCCAGTGGGAGACACTTTCTCAAACAGAAAGTGTGTTGAGCCTAAGAGTGAATGACATCAAATGTTGTCTTCTAGTGTCCACATACATATGCACATGTGTATATATGTATTACACTCAACATACATGAATATGCATACATATGCACATACAGAGAAAAGAAAATACATCACTCAGTACAAATAAACAAGCAAATAGCATAATAAAAAAAATCTCATATGTGCCTAAATGCTCGTATTTTGCTTAAAGCAAAGTGTTGACTTTTAATTAATATTTTCCTTAAAGCCTAAACTTCAGAGGCAAGGCTATACAGTTCAGGTACAGAGCTTGTGAACCACTGAGCCTGCCCCTAGAACCACAAATTCTAAAATAATCAACCAACCAACCCCCTCCCCAAATAAAACAAAATAAAAAAACAAATAAAGCACATAACTTCATACTTGTCAGGATATTTAATAATTAGAAATACTAGATAATAGTGAGTCTGCAGGTCATCGTTTATTGTAGCCAAATTCACTCTTTTGGGTGAGGTGGGCAACAAGGTCTCTTATAGCCCAGGCTCATCACAAACATGTTGTGTAGCCGAGGATGACCTTTAGTTTCTGAGCCCCACAACTGCTGGAATTGCAACATGCCCAACCATATCTCTTTTATGCAGCCCTGGGTAGCAAACTCAGGGACTTGTGCATATTGGGCATTCACTCTGCCACTTGAGCTATAGCCTCAGCCCCCACATTCTTTCTTGTGGCAAGTGAGATAAAAGAATGTATGAAAGAAATGGTGGCTGGTTTGCATTGGGGACAAGCATGCAATAAGGATGATATAACTAACGCCTATGCATTGCTGTTTGGGAAACTTCAATATGATTGTGAATTCTAGTCTTCTCTGTTTTAATTTCTAGTTTAGAAGTGGTAAAATAATCTCCTTGGCCACACCCAGATTTATACTGTAAGAGAGGTGATTTAGGTGGTGGTATCCTCTTTTCTTACTTGAGAGTAGAAACTTCCCACTATCACAGATCTTACAGATTTCAAAAAAGCTCTTTAACGCTAGTCCATTATAGACATGTTTCAAATACAGAATTGGGTACAGAGTTCTCATGTGCCACCCTGTTCCTCTACTTGCTTTCTGTCATTTTGTCTTTTATTTTATAGTGTTCCTTGAGTCTATTTTTTCTTTTCTCTCATTTTATTTTTTTGAAAAGAATGTTATTCTCTGATAACTTTATGCATGAATTCAGTCTCCTCCACACTCCTCTCTTGACTTCATGGCTTTTCCCTCTTCCTCCCTCATTTCTTTTTAAATTAAATGGCTTCCAACATGCTTGGGCACCGTTATACTTCTTTGTCTCTTGGCAGGCTCAAGTCTTCATTGTTTAATTCTATCTAATTCTCCATTTCTTAATTCCCTCATGTCTTGTGCCTTTTATAAGCCACATGCTTAGAACAAACAAACAAGCAAAATGTTTCATTCAAGCTAAACAAAGCTGTCTTGTACATTAGTGAACTTAATAGAAACCTGTCCTGGACATGAAATCTTAATAAACGTTTACAGCAGAATCCAAAAGCAGGTGAACTGGATGTATGACAAGGAACTGTGGTAGACAGTATGGAAAATATATAAAATCCCACATATGAAAATGCTTGTGCTTCTCATAGTTGATGTCACACACAAGGTGATTCTTCAGATATGGGATATGCTACTCAAACAGGCCATGTGACACCAGGACCCAGTTATAAACATCAAGCTCATCCCTTTGCTCTTCGCTTTGCACCGTCCACCTGGAAGCTCCGTCAATAGCTCAGATGTGTCTACAGTCCTCTTTCATGTGACGCCTTCTAGTTCCTGCCTTGCAGAAATTTGGGATCACTGTAATCATCACTATCCGCCATTTCTTTTCCTCTTTCCCCTCATCTTTTGCCTTTGAAATTTTACAGTTCCTCTGAGAAACAATATAAGAATCCTTCCTTGGCTTGCCATTCTTTTCAGAAAAAAAAAAAAAAAAAAGAAAGATAGCTTGGGTACTGAACTATCATCATAACTATAACCATTTAGAGTTTCAGGGAATATTGATAAACAGCATTGGTGACTGGGCATTTCATTGACTATACTAACAGCTCATTACTTCTGCATCCACAGATGAGTACTAATGAAGAAATGGATCCTTGTTTCAATTTTAAAATTTACCCTGAGAATAAACTCTTCCCTACTCTCTACTGGATTAGCCTCTTCCAAGGCTACAGATATGCCAGCAGCCTGGTTTAAAAGTATCTGTTATGTCTAGAGGACTAGAGTTGTACTCTGTAATTGGCCACACAGGTCAGTCTTTACAAGGCATAGCATTCAGCAGTGCAGAAAGGCATCCTGTAGACTTGTTTGCTGAGGGTCAGAGGGTAAATGCTGTTGTGACAGTTGGGTGGACTTGGTCCATTTCTTTGTGGACAGTAAGAAGGAGATGAGGAGTTACTATTGATCTTGGTGATGGTAGCAGCAGAAGATAAGCCCTCAATCATGTGGTCTTGCTAATATGATTTCAATTCATCTGAAGATTTTCTATTGAAATGAGGAGCTAGAAAATCAGTCATGGGAAATAAAGGTGATACTAGCACATGTTTTCTTGCAGGGATTTTTAGCCCCTCATGTCTCTGTGTGCTTAAAGTTACCTCCGTGTCTTATACTATTACTCCAGTATTGCCTTCCTACATGATCATCTCTGCCCTATGAGCCCCAAGGTCCGAGAACTTCACCTGCTTGGTTAGCTGCATTTTTGATGCTTTGATTTAGGGATCCTTCTCAGTCCTTCCCTCTTTATCTCCCTACTGGGAACCAGTCACACCTCCTTCTGTGTCCCATCGAACTGTGGCTTGTGACTCCATACTAGCATGTACTTTAGCTATCATTCCGCATGGCTGCCCTCCTGACCTTGTGTTCATGTGTTCATGGGTTTATGTAGAGATCTTTACTAGTGGGATAGTTTTAGGACCAACACTGGATCATATTGTTGCTTAGATCTTTTCATAGATCACATGCAGGATAATATGTAGGCATCATTCACAAGGCAATGTATAGTGTGCAAATACATGGTTGAGCAGAAATAACATGATCTCTAATTGATAGTCTGTACAACTCCTTTAAGACTTACCATCCTCCATATATGTATGGTTTGATGTTATGATCTAATTAGGTCAATTAACTTTAACCCTTGATTTTTCACTATTTGTCTGTTTCCTATTAACAAAGGAAAGAGAGTTAAAATTTACACTGGAACTTTGCCCCATTAGAAGAACCAATACAGCTGGGCGTGGTGGTGCATGCCTTTAATCCCAGCACTCGGGAGGCAGAGGCAGGCAGATTTCTGAGTTTGAGGCCAGCCTGGTTTTCAGAGTGAGTTCCAGGACAGCCAGGGCTATACAGAGAAACCCTGTCTCGAAAAACAAAAACCAAAAACAACAACAACAACAAAAAAGAAGAACCAATGCATTTGACTTGCTCCATTCTGGAGTGACAGTGGAGATCAGCAGGAAACATGGCCTGTGTGGGGCTTGAGGGTCACTTACCAGTACCACTTCACTTTCTTGAGTGCCAAGTTATTGGCCCTGACTAACAACTACTGTAGTTGCCAATTTATAAAGTATAAAAAGGACCTTGTGACAATTAAGGCAGCAGAAAAGATGCTGACTGTGTCTTCTAAATGGAAGCTCAGCCTGAAGTATCAGTGACCTTATTTTGGCATAATCCTACAAGCCTGGGCTGCAGTACCTATACCGTTCAGTCCACCCTGAGGCATTATAGCTCAAGCCTCTTATGCCAATAGAATCGATGTGAACAAAAGTCTCTATGAGTAAAAAGCAATGATTAAAAACCATAAGTAGTAGATTAGAATGTAAGTAGTACTGCCACTGTGTCTACTTAACAACTAAATTACAAATCATGGCCAACTGTAATCTTTCCTATTTTATGTATGTATGTATGTAGGAATAGCAACCGGAGTCATGCATGCTAGACAAGTGCTATATCATAAACCCAAGTGTTTTTTATTTTTTATTTTGCAAGATCAACCATAGTGAATATATATATGTACATGTATGTATTTGTATGTACATGTATGTGCATGCATATGTGTTCTTGTGTGCATGTATATCATGCATATATATATATATATATATATATATATATATATATATACACATGCACACAAGAACACATATGCTTCCACACACACATGCACACCCATATGAGTTTTTAGATTATACACACTAGCTTTCTTATTTGTTTTGTTCTATGATTTGAACACAACCAGAATATTTAAACTATTTCCATTATTTCCACTTAAGGAAACTATTTCATTATTCTTATAATTACTCCGTAGTCTTGATTTCATTTATTTGTTTCAGTTTGGGTGGATTCTTGGTTGTTCTTTTGGTTTTGTTTGTTGATTGACTACCATGCCACTGGGGCCTCACACATACTAAGCATGCATGGTACTACTGAACTTTTTTTTCATTGCTATCCAATATGAGTGAGCCTGAAAGACCTTCCAGTCTTTTCTAGAAATTGCATATGCTCTTCAGAGGTGGCACTTCTCTTGTTGACTTTTAAAATCTCTTTCTGATAGAATTTTCCAGCTAACGATGGATACAGATAATGTTTTCTTACAAAATCAAAACAGTGTCCTCCATAGGCTGGAAGATCTGGCTCAGCCACCCAGTCGCTGAGGCACACCTAACTTGGTTGCACCACTTTTTAATCGGGCTGTGAATCAGGTCCAAGAAGCTGGAAATAAGTCAATTCACTGTGTTTGTAACAGTAGAAAGCTCAGGAGAGCAATCTTCAGCAAGGGACACACTGCTGAAAGGAACTGACAGGCTACGGAAGTCCGTTGTGTCCACGGGACCTCTCAGTTTCCCTTGCAAACCATGCAAACCAAATGTTACTTTTTCTGAGGTTGCATTCCTGCACACTGTTGGCACAACTGCAAGACAGTAATCTCTTCGGTAATGAGCACTTGGTGCCACACAAAGTGAGTCTGTGGGGACGGAGCCAGCAAATCTGAGTTCTGAGCTCAGCTAGAAGTGTAATTTATGTGTGAACTTCATTATGCATTTAATCCCTCTGCAAGCCTATTTCCTTATTTGAGGACTGAAGCAAAAGAAGGGAGACAAGCTTGTTTCAAGAACCAGACCTCTCTTTAGCAGAGCTCATGCCAATTGGGACTTCTCAAGCTGCAGGGACTACAGACCTGACTGAGGCAGGACCACTGTTCTCAAGTGCCTCTTCATTATAGAATTCATAAAGATGTGAATACAAGGTTGTGTGATGAGATATGCAGTAATATGAATTTGGCATAAAATTAGCAACTGGCTACCTGGAGGAAAAAAGGAACCACATATAAATAAGAAAACACAGCAGTATGTAGCAAATAGCAAGTTTTGAAAGCACTAGAGGTGACAGTGACATGAGTGCTGGGTCATTTGAATTTTGCTTTTGGAGAAAACTATAGAACCAGTTGAAAGATTGTGAAACATAATATATGTGTGTTGTAAGGTACAATGTAAAATAAAATCCTAAGGCAATTATTACAAACTCTAAGCTACTATGTCCCTCTTTGTCAGCTAAAACAGCTTTTCCCATAAGTACTCAATTGGTACCATCATAGAGTAAGAATTGATCATAAGATTATTATTAAAACCCCTTCATATATGAATGTTTGGTCTTCTTTTATGAAAAGAATGCAAATAGCTCCTTTCAAATCTGACATCATGGACCCTGATGGTCTTTAATGAATGCAACAAATGCTTCAGTGTGTTCCATATGTGGGAAAGATAGCACTGTACCTATGACATTGCATTGAATTTATTTAATGTCTCTTCCTCCCATGTTCTACTGCCAAAAATGCAATGTGAGGCAGCCTGATGCCATGTGTACCCTTCATTTGCTGGTCCTCAGTTCCATAGAGTGCCATGGTCTGCCATACCTAATTAACCTTAGTCTCCCGTTAGAGCCAAAATGGTCAATTACCTTGTCTTCATCAAGACCTCCAGCTCTCATTTTCCTGAGAATTTCAATTCTCCTTTTTTAAAATATCGAATTGACCTGTTTCGGGGGTACACTTTCTAGTGAAGGGATAATTTGAGCCACAACATCCACGACTGTATAGTTAATACTGACGAAGTAAAACTGTGAGGACTACGCAGAGAATTACTCACTTCAGAAATGCCCCAGGACCTAGCCATTCACTGGATTCACTTGTAGAGAATCAGGGAGCAGACAAGCGATGCCAAAGGCAAGTAGACAAATGACTGAATAGACTATCAAACGCATTTATGTGCACTAGCATTTAATGCTTAGCATCTCAAGGTGGTACAATCCTGAGTGGCCAGAACAGAGCGCAGGTGGAAACGAGGTGGCAGGGGCCGTGAGCCAAAGGTGGTGTGTGCTTTGTGTAGAAGAGTCAGGCGGGGTCTTTCAAATTTCTTCTAAGGGGTAAAGCTGCCACTTATTTAACCTGGAGCTAAGGAGGAACAATCCGAGGAAATAAAAGTAAAACCTGAAATCACCAGGCCTTAAGCTGGATGGAAATTGACTGCCCAAGTTTCCTTAAGGGGTGGGGGGAAACCAGAAGGGGCAAAAAATTCACACTGGATGTTGTCTATTTTCATCAGTTATAAACTTTATGTCATAGTCAAAGAGGCAAATGTAAATTCCCCAAAACTCAGGAATCCTAGTCACATTCAGGGTCAAACTGTGACAGTGATGTTTACAGAACGGATGAAGACTGAGGTATGGAGAGGGAAGGCATTGTCACAGAAGCCAGAACCCTCTCCTATGTTCAGGGTTCTCTCGACAGAGATCTCTTATGTACAATTGTTGCAGGCAGGAGGTGTCAAGTTTTTCTATGGTTTCAGTAAGAGGCATGTTAAGCTCTAATGTTGCATTGAGATATAGTTAGTTCAGTAGACCTAGAAAGCAACATGGTATGTCTTATAAACTGTCTTGAATGAGCATTTCTCATCATTTGTTCATTAAAAGGGACTAGCCTAAAGTCATGTAGGCTCCAGACCCCGGTTTCAGACTGAGACTGTAGAGCACTTTCCCTCCCTGCCTGTTGGCAATTTCATTGCCTGTGCCAGTTAGTATGGTGGCATCTCTGCATACACTGTGACATCAAATCAGAAAGCTAAGATAAGGACTGAGATTAATCAAATATTGAAACTGGAGACAGTGTAATGTTTGAAAATAGGAATAGTATTTAGTATCAAAACGTAGAACTGAGCACAGGAATAAATAAGAATGATAGTTATATTTCATAGAATCTATCATGCAAACTACCGATGTGAAGGTAGGTAGGAGAGTTAAGTATAACATTGCATCACATTTTGATTTTTAAGGGGAAAGTGATAAAAATATTAAATAAATATAACTGATATTTGATGTGAGCTGGTTGGATGTGAAGACCTGCTGTTTGTAAATCAAACCAGAGGGTGTGGAGATGAACCTGTTCATTTTAATGAGTAACACCAAGTTCCAAAAGGAGGAAATTACTCACTTATATAATGAATATATAATGAATTAATGCATTAGCTTTTCTATTCTGGAATCATATTAGAGTTCTTAAAAACTCTCAAGCTGAACAATCCAAAAAGGCAAACTTCTTACTTGAGATCTTGGTAATCAGAGCATTTAGTCCATTGTTAGTTGGTCCTGTTTTTTTTTTTTTTTCTGTCCTGTGTTGAGGCAAACTATCATAGCTTGAGCAAGTGTGGGAGGAGCTCTCAGTTCACCCTTTAACACCTACTTCTTCCAACTCTGCTCCATGGCTAAAGCTCCAGGCCCAGAACAACACCATCAGCCAGGGAATAAATCTCCAACACATGAGCATTTGGGAACCATGTGAGATACAAACCATAGAATGTGGTTACATAGAAGCTATAATGCCTAGAGTACAGGCAACAATGGGTGGTAGCTATTAGCTTTTGGGCAAAAGCTATGGCTTTTGTGTGTGTGTGTGTGTGTGTGTGTGTGTGTGTGTGTGTGTGCGCGCGCACACACACACACACACACACACACACACACACACACACAGATGCATAGGTGTACATATACCACAGTGAATACATGGAGGTCATAGGATAACTTTGGCAATCAGTCCTTGTTTTCCAACTTGTTTGAGAAAAAACACCTTTATTATGTGCTGCTTCATACATCAGAATGGCTAACCCAAAAGATGTTTTGAGGGCTCCCTGGTCTTTGCCTCCCACATCACTGTAAGAAAACTGTGATGACAGACAGCAGACACATTCTACTACACTTGAACTTTACATGAGTTTTTAAGATTACAAATCAGTTTCCACTTACACACCAAGCACTTTGCCCCATGAACTATGGCTCTACCTACGCAATATTATCGGTTAGTTGAAGTATTGAATTTATGCTGCTGTGTTTTTACATAACAGCATATTATATTGCTTTAAGGCCATAACATGAACAAATATACCTTTAATATTTAAGAAAATATGTACAGTATATGAATCATACCTAGTGATATATATTTGTCCCTCTGGCAGAGTATATATATATATATCAACATTTTAACAAGGGATGCCTCTATGTTCTAGACAATGTGGTTATGTTTTATTCTGTGTACTCTTATTTTATATATTTTAAAATAATATGTTCAGAATAGGAATTAGTAGTGCAAGTGTTAAATCCCAAAGAAGTCATTTTATTTATATAGTGATCAGAATTCTTATGTCCATTTCTAATCAAAGGAGAAATAACTTGTTATTAATTGATCAGTTTTTTAGCATTAATATCATTATAAATAACAAGAGCTTGCCAATTCAATAGCATGGTGTCGAAGGGCCGGCACCAGCTGTTTTCAGAGCGATTGAAGAACGCCTGGATGGGCTTGGTGGCTCACACCTGTAATCCCAGCTCTGAGGCTGAGGGAAGGACTGTTGCAGGGTCAAGGCCGAGTGTGGACATTGCTCTCACCTCAGTGCAAAAAGGTAAATACACGATGGGGATGCAAAGGACTGGTGGATATGGAAACACAATCTCACCACCAAGCAGATAATCTACATGAAAAGTAGGACTTCTCTTTTCATTGTTAAAGTTAGAACGATGTCTTATGGTGCTGTGATGCATAGACTCTTCTGAATGTTTGGGGACTATGTACTTAGAAATTAGGATGATAGCATATCCAGTCAGTTACTTAGGCCATAACATTTGCCTCAGTGCTTCCAGCTGTGTGACTCTCTACCAAGAGAATGGCCAAAATGCTAATTAGCAAAAGGAGTATTGTATAGCATGTTAATTTTTTGCTGTACACAAACACAGGAGAATGCCAATGTTAACAATAATTGTGAGTGACGTCCTTACGGTCGGCTTTTAAACACTCACGTTTTCAGGTTTTGCTTCTAGTTATCAGATTACCCTTTTATCTGAGTTTCTATCATAATGAAGAATTATGTGAAAGATGATTATATCTCTCCATTTCTACATCCATTGAGAGGTAGAGACCTTCAAAAGCCAAGCATTATCTAAAAGCAGGGATGCGATATGGTTTAAATGCGGCTATTATTATAATCACAGAGTCTGCTGGATGAACTGTAGGCTGCTGTGGCCATGGCACTGGAGGAAGGTGAACCAGAGAATGGGAGGAGAGATGAAACTGTAGTCTAATCATCCATCAGAGCTGCATGCAGAGTTGAGGGGTCAAATTACAAATTTTCACTGTCACACCCATCGCCTGGTACCTCAATGTCTTCATTTGTCAGACAGCATTTTTATGAGAATTAAATAAGTTTTATATATGTAAATAAAACATTTGGAAGCATACTTGGCCCAGAAAAAGTTCCAAACAGAGAGACTGACAGAAAGACGCACATACTCACACACAGGGACACACACACACACACACACACACACACACACACACACAGAGAGAGAGAGAGAGAGAGAGAGAGAGAGAGAGAAAAGAGAGAGACTCGATGCTCTCTATTATTTTACCTATTATGATAACATTTATAAAAAATCTTCTATCTTGAACACAACTATCAGATTTGCAGAGAATTTCCTGCCCCATCTGTGTTAGAAGGCACCCCCACCTGTCTGAGCCTACATGGTAACCCTAAAATGGGCGTGTCCTACTGTCTTGATTTTGAATGCACCTTTGGATCACAGAGGAAGTTGATCAGGTGACTTCAGCAGTTTATAAAAGTGTTCATTCTTGTCACCAGTGCGGGGCACAGAGGGAAGGAAATCAGTTAGCTAAGGGAAGATGGAGTCTGAAGAGTTACTCTGTGCGCTCTGTCAATTACCCTTTAATTTGGATGGTAGCTGACATTTAAAGAGGTGGCTGATTTGGTTTGCAGCAGCTTGGAAAGTCCCCACAGCTCGGAGCTTCCCCCCAAGCTCTTACAAACCCCAACCTTTTTTGGATTCTCGCTGCCTTATCAAGCTGGCGGATTTCCCTCTCCACAAATGATTATTAAGGATTTGAGATGCTGGGCTTAGATCAGAGTCATTCTTTTTCCTCTCTATTTTAATAAACTACTGTGCTGTGATTTTTCTGGGGAAAGTATTCCACAAAATAAGTGTTCATTTCATAATAAGCTTTGGAAAACAGTCTCTGTTCCACTCACTTATTCCTTCTTCTAGAAGGAAAGTGAAATACAGGGTGATAGGATACTAGACGTGATAAGAAGGAAAAAAAATTTCTAACTTCAAACATGTATTTTTTAATAAAGGTATATGGGATACTTTTATTGAATGGTAGCATTTTACAACTGCTTTCATTAGCACTGTATAATGTAAGATTTTTATTTCAACTAGGAGATTCAAGAGGTACTCTAAAGATAGTTTTAAAAGCATATCAAAACAAACACATGCATCAGGTGAGCATTGAGTATAGATTAATGCTAAGCAGAAAGAGAGAAGAGGGAGTACCCAAAGAAGAAGCTTACAGAGGAGGTGGGCAAAAGGGGGCAGATAGGGTCTCTGCATAAGGGGCAGAGTGGAGAGGATGAAGCCCCAGCAGACAAACCTGGGACCAGATTCCAATGGGTTGAATGTCTTTTCTAAATAGTTGTCTATCCTATTAGAATTGGGGTACCCTGTGAGTGTCCCCTCACTTGCTCCAAGAAAGGTAAAAAAAAAAAAAAAAAATGACTGCAGGTCCCAGGAGAGAGAAGACACTGCGGTTTGTCCCCTTTGTGCCTTTCCCAGGTACATTTTGGTTAAGACATAGAAAGATTACTAAACTTAAAACTAGATACACACTTCTTTCTGAGAGTTTTAAGCATTGCAATTAAAAACAAACAAGTTGCCAATTATTGGTTTCCATTGGTAAATAAATAACCCCCCAAGTCTTGGCTTCTAATGTCCCTTGTCTTCCAAATGAAGAAATAAATTTTTTCAGGAGGACCACTACCAGGTGTATGACTATGCTCCCCAAAGCTGATGCTTTACCCTTCTAGTATCTAACCCCAGCCATGAGACAGACTTACTGTTTATACACAAAACATGAGTGTATGTCTCATCTTCTAGAGGTCTTTGTGTGCCATGCTGATCCCCGTCAACTGTGCAGGGCCTGGGTTCAGAACTTTCCAAACCGAACCGTTGCGCTCCCAGGGAGAGCGAGCGCACAGAACTGTTACTTCCCTGTAACTACCAGCTTGATTAAGTGCACGGTTCTTACATCCAGGATGCTAATTCCAAAACCAAACATTATCAGATATACTTTAATTAGCACTCCTACAAATATGAGTTTATGTTAAACTCAAATTGATATCGACAATTAGCTAATATTTCTTCCTGGAAATGTCCTAAAGCAAACATACACAAACAATGTGCATTTGACTTCCCAATACATTGCTTCTGTTTTCTCTGTGCCCTTTAAGTATTTGTAATTCTACATGGCTTAACTTCATCATTTGTACAATCCAGAGATCAACAAATTGAGGGACGGCTATCAAAGCAAAAATGAGGGAACTCTGTGTAGCCCTTCTCTTAATCCTAGGCAGAGACACAGACTTCCCTCTTTGTAAAGGTCTTTAGGAATCCTGAGCTCTGACACAGTCATTTCCCAAATGAGGTGTCTGTATCTAGGCTGGTTGAGTAACTTGCCCCTAGGACATGGAGCTGGCTAAAGCCAGAACTGGCAACACAACCCTTGTCTCTAAAGCCCCTGACCAGGTTCTTTTCCTCAGCTACCCAAACTTCTAAAACAGCCGTGGTACTTGGCTCTTAGATTCCTGTCTAAAATCTTGGCCCACATCTGACTGAGACCACAGACTGATCTGTTTGTGTGTGATTAACACATAGAAAGAATGAGACTTTTCATCCCCAAATCCTGCTGGGAATCTTTTAACTTTGTTAAAAAAAAAAAAAAAAGGTTTATTTATCATTTGATTGTATATCATTAATAGCTCAGTTAAAGGATTCAAGTGATTGTACTGTCAAATTAGTAGAAAAATTAATGTAGTATCAGATTTACTTTCAAACAGCTATTCTCAAGGAAAATTCTTTTGAGATTAAATGATAGGTTGAATAAAATTCCTTTGTTGACCCTACAGCTCATTTCAGGGATCCTGGGGCTGGGTCCAACACTGGCTTTTTAAAATATTCTTGGGATCATGCAACTTTTATATTCACCCTTAACCTGTCTGTGGAAATATAATGGAAAGATGTGGATTAAATGATTCTATTATATTATTTAGTGCCCCCCCCCAATTTTTGTTTGGTTAACGTAAGGTAATAAGAAACATAATTCCTTTTCTTAGTTAAGTGAGAACGTGAACATTTGGTGTTAGATGGTTTTGTAGTTTTTAAAATCTCATATTCTTGAATATTTGAGATTAAATTATATATGGGAGATTTCTCTTTCAAGGAAAAAAAAAAAGGCTTCACTATTAACAATTATTCATGGGTCCTTAAATTAACCTTCACTCCAATGACCACCTCATCCTTCCCCCGAACGAGGTTTGGAAATGCAAAATGGATGTAGACAGAAGGAAAATCCAAATTCATAAACATATTATAAACACTAATCCTGGTATTTTTATATAGTAAAATATTATGAGCTCTAGATTTTTTTCCTGATTTTTTAATCTCCTAAATTTTAGAAGAACTCTAACATTCACTCTTACTAATATTAGGAAGTTATAATTTTAGGTACATTAGAGAAAACTGTGCTTCTGATTTTGGGGAGGTTAATGTTCAGATACAAGGCTAGCTGGATTTTAAGCCCCAAATAATAATGACAGAGTATGTGAGAAATTACGTCAGAATTTGGGCACATTCCATCTTCCCTACGTCTAAAAAACAAAGAGAGTCTATAAGAATATTCTTATGTGCTTATGCAAATCCATGCTATTATGTTCAAAGATAGCCTTTTTAGTCATTTAAATAGAAACATGACAGAAAATAATCAACAATTTTATTATACATGTATAATAAATATCTTCTCTGAAGCCTTAATGGAAACTGAATATATTAAAGAAAAGAAATATATAAATAGAGGAGGGTTGGGGGGAGGGGCATGGCTATACTTCCCAGGGCTTCTACGTAACTATATCTAGCATGTATGTTTGTTTTATAAGTCTAGCAAGACTGATGGTTTGAATTGCTTCTGAAACATATTTTGAACAGGCAAGTGGCTTACGTTGTTTGCCATGAATCTGCTGGTATATGTATGATAAGAATATATTGAATACTTGAGCTGACAGGCAGTATCTTTAGGAGTTTTATACTGAGAAAATACACACATAGTTTTCCCTAATCTCTAACTTCATGTAATCATTCTTTAAAATCCCAAATGCAGGGGGTAAAAGTCTCCCCAAACTTCCACAGAACTTCTCTTTCTCAACTTGAAAGTGTAGTAACAACTTCGTCTCCTGCCTGCCTCTCTTCTGCGTGTCTGGGGGGGGTGGGGGGTGGTAGGTTTGTTTGGGGAAGGTTTTGTTTTCTTTTTAGGACAGAGTGCACTTTCTTATGAAAGAGACAGGGAAAGTTTTACCTGTCTGTCTTCTGCTCTTTTTTTTTTTTTTCTCTTTTCTTTTAAAGATTGGTGATAAGGAATTCTAACTACTTAATGAGATGGGAGAGGCCTCACTCCATTGGAGTGGAGGAGCCCAGGTGGAAGTTGATGGATTGGACAGGTAAAGTGAAGAGTCCCGCCCCTCATGCCTATAGTTGGGTATATATTAGGGAACCTTAAAGTATGCACAGAGAGAGAAAGAGAGAGGCACCTGAATTCTGTTATCTTCTTAGAAGATCCACAGCGAAAGGCTCTCAGAGGGGGTGGGGGGGCTGGCAAAACCCTGGAAGCAGAAAAGAGGAGAGCAGCTTTGACCAGCCTCACTGCTAACATGTTGTACCTGGAAAACAATGCCCAGACTCAATTTAGTGAGGTAAGGCTTTAAGATTTTAGCCCTCTGCATAGAGATCCTTTTCTTCGCTTCTTCTTTTAAATAAAAACACACTTAGTTGTGGTTCTAGTGACTCAATGTAAATGTGTTTGCAAGTCGTATGTAGGAATCTGCTTTTCTGAGTGAATGTTTTCTGTAGTGGTTGCAAGAATTTCTTTTATGTTCTTTGGGTATCAGATGAAACAGTAGGAGAAAAGGGAAAACAAAAAAAAATTCCTAGGTGACATTATGTATTCGAAGAAACACAATATTCAGGATTTTGCAAAGTCGCTTTTCTTATAAGAACTTCAGCGGAAGTAGAGAACATTCTGCTGGGAATATTGATGGGTGTGAATGCCCCAGTGATAGAAATTAATTGATTGTGTATTAACTGTTTAATGCAGTTCTCCAGGCTTCATACTAAAAGGAAATAGATTTTTTTTCTTTAAGTAATGAAGTGGGTTTGTTTAAAGCTAGCTCTTTTAGATGTATCAGTCCCAGGAGCTCATTTAAATGTGAAGATCCTTGAGTACACTCTGCACTGTGAGGTGACTAAGGTAGAAGTTTACTGTCGATGGACAGACAAGTTACTTCAGAACAGTATGCTATTAACCATTGATATGTGTATCTCTGTGTGTGTGTGTGTGTGTGTGTGTGTGTGTGTGTGTGTGTCTGTCTGTCTGTCTGTGTGCATGTGTGTGCATGCACACAAAAATGAACATCAGAGCATTTGGGATTTTAATGTTGGACAGACAGTCCTCTGCTCCCAGCAAGTTTGACTTAGGGATTTAAATCACTGAGCATGAGGATAAGGGGGATGTAAACCACTGGTCAGACTGGAGGGCTCTAAGGATGTGTCCTAAGGCCAGCAAGGTCTAACAACAATATTAGTTTACATTCCTAGGAAGAGGCAGCTGTGTTGACACTGATCTGATTGGGAGGGAGCCGGGGCTGGCTGTCCAGAAAGAGTCTGGTCTTTTCTTTCCGATGGGAACCCTCGCAGGTGAATGCTTGTTTTAAGAGTCTGAGGTGCGGGGAATCCAGCTCCTTAATAGTCAAAACAAATCATAGTACCCAGGTCCCACCGCAAGAGGAAGAGAAGCACAGGGCAGGAGAGCAGGGCCAGTGCTGTGTGATTGACCATGCTGTTGTCTAGACACCTGAACTGTGCAAATATAACAGGGGAAATATCAAGTTATCTCAAGGAGGAAAAGGAAGTGCCTGCTTTCCTTTAAAACAGACAGGCCGTCTTGCCTGTCCTTGCTAGAGAAACTCGAGTTTCTTGTTTTGCTTTACCATTGAAAGGGAGCTTATAATGTTAGCAAACAATTTTAAAGAAATGCTATAACTTGTATGTGTGTCTGGCTCTTCCCGCCGCATCCAGGGTTGCTCAATTTTCATAATTAAGAAACGATCAGACTGTCCATCTAATTTCCTCTGTATTTGTAAGTTGTTTTACACCGTAATTGTCAAGTGTCTAGGGATTAGTTCTCCGTGTGACTGTGAAAGAGGAAAGCAAAGTTTGTTCAAAGATATGGGTAAGAATATTACAAGCCTAGCACCAAGGTACAAAGAAATGATTGTCTTTAAAAAAAATAGTATCAGAAAAGAAAGATATTTAATAAAAAACATGACAATGGTATATATCTTCGGGAAAACTGCCTTTCATAGAAATGGTCATTTTTATGTGCAAGAATATGGCAGCCTTATCATGAAGGAAATACTTCTACCCAGGCTTTTCAAATGCTATGCGGAGTATAGTGAGGGTGTCGGAGGCTGATGGGCTAGCTGCTGGAATGTACTGCACTGTCTAGAAGACAGCTACAAAAGAACATGGCTGAACTTCCTGTTGTCTAAATCATTTTCCTCACTTGCTTCACGGCCTTCCTATTCTTCCATCAGTGTGTGTATTACATGGTAACCTCATGGCCAGGTCCTGTTACAACCAGCTTCCCTGTCTGCGGGCTTCTCGTTAATATCTAGTGCCACCTCTAAGTATATGAAATATTTGGGTCTACCTGCTTCTGTGACCGTGGAGTTTTAATAAAGAAGAAATGGCACTTTGATATTCATGTTTATTCATACCCATCAACATAGAAATAGCAAGAATCGTTAAACCTGGACAGATTGGGGATATAAAAGGAATGTAATATCTAGCAAAGATTATTTAATAACCATAATGTACTCTCTGACTTAAAATAATTTTTTTAAACTTAACTTACTGAGAATTTGAGTTGATAATTCAAAAATTAGTAAAGATACAGTATGTTCCCTCTCTGTACTCTCTTCAACTTTCCAGTTATTCCCCTGCAGCAGAGCTAGACTCAAGAGAGCTGCTAATGATCTTCCAGAGGGAAGAAGGCTATGGGCAAGAAGTGACAGGCAGGGCTTAAAGTTGTGCCCTTGTGGGACAATGGGGAAGTAACAAGCCTGCACTGGGACCTAGTGCCAAGCTTGAAACCATCCCAGATTCAGATAAAGAGTGTCACAAGAAAGGAATTTCTTCCCAGATCAAACTCTACTTTTTAAAACAACAACGCAACAAAAAAAGACAGAACAAACAAAAGCCCTAGACTGTGCCCCCACCCCCGCTACAATAATACATCAGTATCTGTGTGTGTGTGTGTGTGTGTGTGTGTGTGTGTGTGTGTATCTCTGTGTGTCTGTGTGTCTGTGTCTGTGTGCAGGCTCATTTGTGCACATGTGTATGTGTGTGTCTCTGTGTGGGCTCCTGTGTGTACGTGTGTATGTGTGGGTGTGTGAGAGAGGGGGGGGGGGGGGAAGCTGGTTATGGGGTAGGGAAGAGAGAAGATATGAGAAGACAAGAGGGATACTTTGTTTCAGAAAGAGATCTTTGCTGAACCAACCCTAGTTTAGAGAGGGAAAAGGGCCTTTTTATGAAATGATACTAAACAGAGTTCAAGACTCAAGCCTCTCCATTTTACTACTTGGAGTAGATTGTTTCTCATTTTGTATTTGCGAGTGCTTTACGAATACAACTATGTACTATTTACTACTTTGTATCTGGCACTGTGTGGAGCAGCTATATACACTCTGAAGAGGACTGTTGTAACTTGGGGAGCCGCCCAGAGAGATTTCCATGAAGTACTTATGTAGTGCTTCTGGGAAAGTGCTGCAGTAGCAGTGAGAACCCTGGCAGGCCAGGTCACTGACCTAGGGGCCTGCATGGTCCAGGCAGGCAAGCTTTCCCTATCTCTGGCCTTTTCTAGTGGCTGTATTTTAAATGGGGGGCGGGGGACAATGTTCTACTTCTTTGTTAGTAAATGCCAGTCCTAAGGGTTCCCATGCAGGGCTTGAGATGAGGAACCTTCTTAGGCCAAGAACAGTGGCAGGCATCAGCTGTAGATTGACTCTGAGTGTCAGCCACGTAGTCACCCACGAGGCTGTCTTGCCCTACCTGTTTTCCAATTGGGTGCCCTCAAGCCCAGAAGGGACTGGGAGAAAGAGATCTTAGATGGCAGATCATAGATCATACCTTCCTCGGTACTATTGGAAAAGAGATGGTCTGATAAAGAAACACTTATCCTTTATCTAGATAAGGGAAAGCTTGTTTGGTCTGGTTGTTTTTTAGGAGAGCAGTGATCCTCAGCAGGGGTGTGGGGGGCAGAAGTATGAATGAATGTTACCCACAGCAGCCCGACAGGACTGGCTGTTCTTTCCGCAGACTACATTCGTTTCTTGGACGCAAATCTGCCACAAACTTTCCTAGGTTTGAACACAGAGGATTTAGAATGAATTCTATACTCTGCCCTGTTAAGGAAGTATGTGTCTGTGGTCATGAGACATGGTGTATCAAGGAGGATTTGAGTGAAAAGGCTAAGAAGTATGTTGCCACTAGCTTTCTTTGGTGTGTGCTTAGGAGAAAGGAACATAGGGTAAAAATATCTTCTCTTGCAGCTATCAAGTCAAACTTTTTGCTTTGTTGTTGAATATTTTTCACCTTTTATTTTATATTGATAATAAAAAGGGATAGAGACAGGACTAGTGATCAAAAAAGAACTCAGATGAAAAAAAAAATCTTGTCAGAATTGCCACAAGGTTTACTTATGGTTTTACTTGTTTTGAAGATGGCAATGTTTTCTAAACCTAGTGGACTAATCCCTCTCCTTTGATACCTGACGAGAGGAAGGTTGGGTGATGGACAAAGGTGTTCTCTATCATCCAGTGCTAATTTTAATGGTGCTTATAGAGAGTATCCAACAGGACAGGAGATTTGGGATTTAGAACACAATGACTTGGAATGTCAAAAGGAAAGGCAGTTATTTCAGAAGTTCATCTGATTCACAGTGGAAGACATCAGTGCGGTAGGGAAGTGTAAGCAAAATGCAGAGTGTCAGAGCAGCATAAAAACCCCTCCTAGGCCAACCAGGAAATCCCAAATGTATGTGCTGGATGCAGCTGAACTTGAAGGGACAGTCTAGACTTACAAGAGGGAGCGAAGATTTTTAAGGGAAGTGATAAAACACAGAAGGCACATGAGTTGGGTGCTGACTGACATGCTCAGAAATGTCATGTAGTTCAATGGAATAGAAAGTATGGAGTCATTAGGACATAAGGTTAAAAATATTAGAGTGGCTAAGCAAGGTCCTTGCTACTGAGAGGGAGTACGTTGATAGTAGCTTGGCGAATCGGGGATGGGCTTCGAGCAGAGAACTGTGCAGTCTGTTCTCTGTGTGAGAGCTCCTAGGGAGGAGAGATGGATGGCTTAGCCATGAACTGCATGGAAGTAGAAAAAACGCATTTCTCGAACTCGCTACACATCAGCTGCCAGTTCTGCCCAGTTCCATTGCGCTTTGCTGCACCAGTTGGAATAGCAGAAAGGAACCCTTTCCCAGGTCTCCCTCAACTCATGTATGCTCTGCCCATAGCTCTCTTCAATAGCTGGGGTTCCTGCCAGAGATAAATTGGGAATACTTAGTCTTGCTTTAGCCTGTTTGTATCTGCCTCTCCAGCAAAATTATTAATAGTACTCCTTTTTATTTGCAAAAGTCTTCTAGTTGGTATACAAATTATTTGATTACTCTAAAAATGGACTCTATTATTTTCATATATTTCCCTAAATAAACTATCCCCTAATAAGAAGTGATATATATTTGCCAGTGGATTAGACATCATCCGCAGTCCACACAGATTATTTTTCCCATTAAAAAGAACATTTCTGTATGACCCAGTAAGCCCTGAAAACTAACTTTAGACACATGGACTGTTCTTGAAAGGGAGGCAGGAGTAAGTAGTAGCCACAGACTTTTGAGAATTTGCCAGCCTAGGAAGGACAGAATGTGCTCATAAATGATTCCAACATAAAACTTACATGAGAGGCACACTGTAGCTTCTGAGAGAGAGACAGACAGACAGACGGACAGAAATAGAGACAGAAGGACAGAGACTGAGACAGAAAGACAGAGAGGAGAGAGAACATAAATTACTTGTGATTATTTGTGAAAAATATTTCAAAAGCCGGGCGTGGTGGCGCACGCCTTTAATCCCAGCACTCGGGAGGCAGAGGCAGGCGGATTTCTGAGTTCGAGGCCAGCCTGGTCTACAAAGTGAGTTCCAGGACAGCCAGGGTTACACAGAGAAACCCTGTCTCGAAAAACCAATATATATATATATATATATATATATATATATATATATATATATTTCATGTTAGAGCTTCTATAATTCAGCAGCTAACGGAGGGTTGGAAATCGGTGTGCAAAGAATATAGGTATAAAATTAATAAACTAAGGGAAAACAGAATCAGATCAAGGCATACTGATTTCAAAAGAAAATATATTGATTTTATACACTTCTCGGCATTAAAAATGAAAGGCTTTCACAGAAACAGTGAGAGAGAACTACAAGGGCTTTTATGTTCTGAAACATGAATTCTGTTCACAAGTTTGAGATGGCTAACTTTGATGACATGCTCTGGAGTGCCAGGGGGGCACACTTTAGCGAGAGAGAAGAATTAGCCCAGCCCACAGATGACTTGGAAGGCATGGAGAATCACCTGTTCAGTTCCATAGACTTCAATGGAGATAGTATCTTTAGTTTATGTGGAAATCAGAATTAGGGACAAACTTCAGATGGCTTTCTTTGTTATGAATTAATTATATTTCCTAGTCATCATAGGTTCAGGGTAAACCTTCTATTCTGGCCTCTACCCTGAATAAAAATTGCAGTTCTAGAGATAAATATGGAAGACCAAATCCATCTGTGAGATTTGTTCAACATGAGAATTCCAGTTGGGAGGTTTTAGAACAGAGAGATATTCAGGTGACAATACCACCCCACCCCACCACCAAGTTAAGAAAAACATACATAACACATTTAGTCTTTAATTTCTCACATAAAGCATCTTACCCGTAACATTTTAAATTTTTATTTTGGGGGGGGGCGGTTGGGGAACAATAGCATCTGAAAAGTCATCTTGGGAAGAGACCTATCTTTGTCTGTAATACTGATCTTCCCTTCCATAATTCCCCTGCCCCAACCACTCAATTTCTCCAATGAAAAGATGCAGGCAACTGAGAGAAAAAAAAAGTGTAGAACAGTGAGACTGGTCATAGGTGGATAGATGCTCATGGAGGAGTTGACAACTTGATATATAGACAAAGAAAGGCCTGGTGTGGGGTAGACCTGTAACCCCAGCACTCCTAAGGCACAGACCAGGACACTGCAGTAAGTTTGAGGCTACCCCAGTCTATACTGTAAGTTCCAGCAAGTTCAAGCTAGGGTCTGTTTTTTAAAAAATCAAAATGAAATAGATAAAAATCAAGACAAGTAGGAGAGAAGGGTAGGAAAGAGGACTGAGCTCCATGGTCAGTGGAGGAACACCCTAGTATGTCTCACTCCCCTTTCTCTTCCTTTCCCATGTAATACTCCATTACACCAAACACTTTCCTCCGAAAGTGCCCAGACTTTTAGCTTTGTAGACTTTAAGGCATACAGAAGAGTTTCAAAAAATGCCATCAGTCATCCAGTCTTCTTTGAGGAAATAATTGAGTGAAATGTATATAGGGTCTTCACAAAAACAATGCCTTATAATTTACTTGATTTTCTTCCATGATCTGGAAGTATTCTATTCAAAATAGCATTTCTCTCCATTTCAGACATGGGACTTTGTTTGTTTTTTTGTTTGTTCTTTTTTCAAGACAGGGTTTCTCATTGTAGTCCTAGTTGTCCTAGAACTCACTCTGTAGACCAGGCCGGCCTTGAACCCAGAGACTTTCCTGCCTCTGCCTCTGGGGTGCTGGGATTAAAGGTGTGCACCACTACCCGCCTCTGCCATGGGCCTTTTCATTTCTAAACTTATTTGATGTTGTACTATGACCAACTCATGAGCCCTACATTTTAAATGAAGTCATTCAAATGAAGACAAAGTAAGGTAGATGTAAGCTGAGATTGCCTTCCCAGATTAAAAAAAAACTGTTTGTCAATTTAAAATTAAGCAGCCAGTGTTAAGATGAATCACACATTGATCATGGGAAGGGAATTAACTTTGAAATATTTTTGGGAAAAAAATTGATATTTCATTCAAAACTTATAACCTGAACATTTTTTCTTGTTTCCTAAGAAACCAAAAAAAAAAAAAAATGGTGTGTGTGTGTGGGGGGGGTGATAAAATATTTATAAAAGCTGTGGTGGGTGGCCAGAGGAAAAAAGTCATGAACCACTCTCATCAGCGACTCTGGAAACACTACAAAGGAAATAGTTCCCCCGTTCTTATTGGTGCAGAAGCCACTAATAGGTGCAGTTAGTATAATACCCCTCTGAGAATTACCACCCCCAAAGAGGGCTTGCTTTAGACAGGACTCTGCAACAGCCTTTTCTTTCTTCCTTTCAAGCTTGCGCAAAACCCCCACAGGGGCCATTTCCAACCAAGGCAGTGATCTTTCTGAGGCTGACTCTTTCTCAGATCACAGAGACAATGGGGAATATACTCTGTTTACTCAAATCAGTCTGGATTAGTGTCAGTCTATTGATGGAATCAGAATTAAAAGGAAAACCATTACCCTTCACGAAAGGCAACAGCATCAGATGTTTCAGGGATGGTTTGACTCCTTTTAAGCAGACTATGGGAGACACTTCTCAGACTAAGGTAGAAGACCCATCACACAGAGACACTTGGCAATACCAGGTGAGGTAAAGGTAATTCTTCTAAGCCTCGCACGTGGGAAATTATCTCAGCAGGCAGTGTCCATGCACTTGGCCAAAATCCTCACTGAGGAGGTGGAGGGAGAGACTCTTTTACTTGCTTTCTGTACCCCAACCCTCACAGGCCTGTCTATTTATCTCCAGATGGAGTCCTTTGTAGTCATTAATGCTCTCTGGGAGAACTATTCTACCCATGGAGTCCCATGTAGCTGACATTCAGAACAAGAGTTCAGTCCTCTGAACCTGTGTGCACCACATGCTTTTACCCTATCACTAGCCTGACACCTCTCAAATGCTAGGCAATGGGGTATTTGCTTCTGAGTCCTTTACAGGGCTGCTAAGTAGTTTTCTCTGAATGGTTTGGATGGCCATTTGTTGCCCTGGCTTCAACTGGTATCTTCAGATAGAAATGTGGTTTTTTTGGTATCTCATAAAAATAAGACTATTTTTAAATGGCAGGCAAAATATGCAAAGGTTTGTCCTTGGTATATTCTGTAGATAACAGAAACACATGGTTTTTCCTGATGTCTGGCAGGATATTTGTTTGGTTGTTTGATTGATTTTTGGGTTTCCTGCAGTATGGGGCGTTTTACTCACTTCTGTTAAAATTTCAAGCGGCAAGAAAGGTTTTTGAAAGATGGATCAGTTCCCTGGTTTAAGAATGGGTTGTACTCTTAACAGGTAAACAGGGCAGAGTAAATGCTACTTTCATATAATTGATTGCCTATGAGGGCAGAGAATGTGTGTGGTTAAAAAGGAGAGAGAGATTAGATTTTTATCTTGTATTGCAGTTAAAGTGTTTACTTGCTCCTATACTGATTTCTTGATTCAGTCTGTCCCCTGTGTGTCTAAGGCTAATCACCAGAAATGTGGATAGTTTAATGTGGGTGAATGAGTTTGGTGACTGGCAAACACCCTCCTCTGATTAGCTCCTATGCTCTCAGAAATCCTAAGTCATTTTGCTTAAACAGTTCCTCTAAGCCTTTTCCCTCCAAGACGCCCACTGTTGAGCTGGATGACAAAGGGCCACTTTTTGATTGAGGTAAATAAAGTGAGATGAGGAGTTAAATGACCTCCGGAGTGAGGCAGGCCTTCGCCAGAGCTGCTAACCTCAGTTTTGTTTTGCAGTGAGAAGTGACAGGTTAGAGGAGGACCCCAACGCCAGCTACGTCACACTGTCTAATTACAAAGTATAGGAAGGCATCGAAATGTTTACCTCAGATGAAATGAAATATGTAGCAATCAGCCAGGCAGCTGACAAGCAAAAGTAAATTAGAGGGCTAGTGCAGAGACCAGCAGTAGACCCCACATTTGATCCCTGGAGCTGAACCTCGAAGACAAGGAAGCAAACATAAAATGAGAAATGAGAACGTGTGGCCCTGTGCTCTTCATTTGGAAGTGGTGAGACTCAAGCTATACTCCTTGCTTTGTGCTCCAGTGTCTACCTTGCAAGGAAAGATTGCTGGGTAGGCCCCTGGGCATGTGGCAGGTAAATAGCCTGGAAGAAGGTCATGCCCTGAGATCATTTCCAAGAAACAGATTATAAGTTTGATAAGCCAAAGTCTTGGCTCCTCCAAACAGACATTTGTAATTCGTTAATTGTATCACTGTTCTGAAACAGAGTGAAAAATTCTAAAATTTTCTGACTATCTAGGCAGAAAATTGTACAAGTCAGACAGGGATAGGCCAAGTGAGTGACCTAACTATTAGAAACTAAAGGCCTCTCTAAGCTTTTATTCAAGTAGTTTCTTTCCAAAGGTACCTACATTTGCCCATAATCGTCTTTAGTAGGAAGTAAATAATAAAAACAAGACTCAAAATGGAGACTCTATGGCTGACCTACATGCATTGAAAAGAAAGTCTAGACCATCAGGTGAAAAAAAAAAAATCTCTGCCTTGGCACAAATGTGAGTATGTGTTCATTTTCAGGAAGTAGAGGCTCCTTAGTAAGCTCCTCAGTTAGGCGTGAGCCACGAGCTATTACTCACTGTGTGTGAGTGACAATTCTGGCTCTTCTGCTGTGAGTTCCCACCAATGCTGCAGCTCAAAGTACAATTCCCATCTACAGAGAGCGTAAAAAACACAAAGCAAAGGTCAGAGAGATTATAGGAGATGCCCTATATTCTCAGCTGACAGATGGGCACAGAGATGAATGCAGTCTGAATGCAGAGCTGCTTCAGGGTAAGCCAGGATGGCTTAGTTACCTTAGAATAAGGAAGAGATTTTCTGAAGGTGATTTAAAGTTGAAGGATCTTGTACTTGTTTCTGAAAGAACAGATTTCCTGACATCTACCGTGCCACAGATATTTCTTCAAGTAATAGAGATTTGACCCTGACTATAATACATATGCTCTCCCATGAATTTATTGTCTGGTGGAGCAGACCAATGTCTGTAATATTTACTGACTGCAGTTGCAATGATAATTATGTAGTGCCAAGTGGAAGGGATATGAAAATGGGAATCCAAGGTGGGCTCATCTGTCTGGGCAGGGAGACGGGGTGTGTGCAGACGACATGGAAACAGAAAGTTAAATACTGAAGCAAGAGTTCACTTCTGAAAAGTGGAAGGGAGGGCCATCTGCCAAAGGGAAGTTGTAGTGACTCCGTCTCTGGTCAATATAAAGATTTAGCCATTTTCTTAAAAGAATAGGGATCTGCTCATGGGGCTCACCATTCAGAGTTTAAGAGTGCCGTGAAGAGATTTACACAGTCTTTCCCATGGAAGCACAAAAAGGAGAAGGAGAAGGAGAAGGAGGAGGAGGAGGAGGAGGAGGAGGAGGAGGAGGAGGAGGAGGAGGAGGAGAAGAAGAAGAAGAAGAAGAAGAAGAAGAAGAAGAAGAAGAAGAAGAAGAAGAAGAAGAAGAAGAGGAGGAGGAGGAGGAGGAGGAGGAGGAGGAGGAAGAGGAGGAGGAGGAAGAAGTAGTTCCAAAGAGCTAGGGCTCTTTCTATAATTATGGATTAAGTAGAGGAATCCTGGGAACAGGAAATGGCTTACTGGGTAGGATGGAAGCTTTTAGCTATATGAAAAAGATCACGTTCCTTAAATTCAAATTTCAGATGAGTATTCCAGGCAGACATTCCCAGGCACACAGAAAGGAAGCCAATGAGATGATTCACGTCACTGTCATCACACTTTGTCTCTTAGTGTAACATTGAGTAAATTATCTTAACCCACGAGCTCCAGTTCCTTCCTTTTTAAAATAAATATAAACTGTGACTATCTATGAGGACACATGGAGACCAAGAATGCAAAGCACTTGAATATTATAAAGCCCAAGATGAAGACTTCAAAGGCATGTTAACATCAATAATAGCTAATATTTTTCCACAGAGAGGCTTGCATATGAATGCTAAACACATCACATTTTAGCGTTTGCTTTGGACAGTCATCATTATTTATTGAAATCAGTGTCTTCCAAGTCATGTCAGCATGACCTGCACATCTACTACAATGTAATCACCCTACTGTTTTATAGCATGACATTGGATATTAAGCAGATGAACTGAGAATTGTTGATGGGTTCTGCAGTCACTAGATTGTATTTTCCATGTAGATAGTGTTACTCTTACTGAAGATCTTCATTAGTGTGAACTGCCTTTCCCCAACATTACCACATGCATAAATAGAGCTAGCAAAATATATGCTTACTCTGGACTTATGATGCCTTTACAGAGCAAAACAGAAAAAAAAAAAAAAAAAAAAAAACAGCCATAAACATACTTCTACCTGAAGTTTAATGAGTAGCTGACAGGTTCAACAAACTGAAGCTCTGAGTATCTTTCTCTAACATGTGTTAAGAATTATGAAACTAATTAAAATTATATATTTCTATTGTGTATCAAGCCTTCATTTTCTTGGTGTATAATGGTGTTAGACGAGAAATTCCTTGTGATGTGTACATCTCTGTCCTGATTACCAGGATGCATACTTACTAAAGCTCTTGAGTTAAAATTTCCCTCTCTTAACTGAACTTAAAATATTTCTCTTTAGCTAAATTTAGGTTAAGTTTTCTCTTCAATGTCCTCCACCTTTTCTACCTCTTAAAACTCTCTGGATAGTTTTTGTTGAAATGTTTGTCCCTTTGGCACCCAAACTTAATCTGTTTGTCTGACCTGATCATGGAGTTTTTAAGGACATCTCTCATACATCATAGAATTTTCTTACATTTTGTTCATTATATGAATGGATATGTTTTATTTTCAGTGACTCATTTTTTTATGATTGTGTAGCAACCAAAAAGGCAAAATACCTTTTTCTTAATAAAATATGGTTTTCAGAAAAGATGCCAGGACCTCTGTGTTTAAGGTAGAAAGATGTTGATCTAACTCAACATCCTACTGTAAATATCTTCTTGACCTGAAACAGAATGCTTTCAGTTAATTATGTTCAATTCTAGCATAAAACAAACCATCATTTTCTGAAGTGGGACAGGTGGCAGAAGGTTGAAAGATGGCAAGCATTCCTCCCTTAGGCTGTGTTTGTTGAAAAGCACTATCCTGCTAATATTATTGGATCAAAATGGAGTGCCATGTGCTAATGAGTGAGGAATGGAATGAAGGTTTTATGAAGCCAAGGCAGTGAAGAAACTGTTTTCTTTTCCCAAGACAGCTGTAGAAGGCTCAGAAAGGCCCCTCATTGAAGTCTGAGGCAAAAAATTATATCCACGGAAGGAACTATGCCACTGAGACAGATTTTTAAAAAATATTTATTTATTTAGGCTTTGACCAGGAAAATCTTAACAAAGACAAAAATGATGATTCCATGCACCTGTTTTGAAAATAGGATCATAGCTTCATTTTAAAATAACATCTCAGGGGGGCTAATAGAGTGTGGGAGAATTGGTAGTATCTTTCTATTGTCTTTATGGTCTCATGCAGATTCTTAGCCCATAGGAAGCTGGGGTCAAATTTGCTCACCTTCCTCACCCAGGGGAAGAGCACATTGCTGGTAGTGTCAAGACTTTAAGCCCCTGCTGCCAGAACTCAGAGTTTTGTTATACTTGAAAATCCAAACAGAAATATGAGAAGCACTGAAGAGGTTTAATCCCCTTACCCAACAGTCATTCAGGAGCCAAAAATATTTTTTTTCTAAATGAAATATGTTGTTTGTTTTTTTTCACAAGATCTCAAAGTATGTAGAATAGACGGCAATATCTAAGGAAGAGTGATTGGGATATTTGCCTTCTACAGGTAAATTTGGAGACAAGATATGTCTTTTAATTTTTTTTTCCACATACAACTTTTACTTAAGCCCCATTTGCAAGGCCATGTTCTAGTGACTTGTTTCGATACTTTATTGGTGTTAATTTTTATAGGAAGGTGATATATTTTGAGCTCCAAGCGACTATAAATTCCGGTGTTGAAGACAGACTCTGCTTATCCCAACCTACTGAACCATTACTGAGCTTATGTGGAAGGGATTCAGGGCTATAACATGTTCAAAATCTAAAATGGTCACTGAAGAAAGGAAAATAAAATGAGGCTCCAAGGGTTGTATTCTTAAGATATTGTGACAGATCAGAGAAAGAAAACTCTAGTTGGATGCTCTCCTAGTCCTGGACATTCACACTGAAGTTTAGTAGGATGGAGATCAGAGTCTACTGACAGCTGTAGATGCAGACCTTACATGGAAGGAGGAAAAGAAAAACTTCTCTTCCTGCCCATGAGCAAGGCTGACAGACTTCCAGCCATGGGGCGATCCCTAGTCTTCTGTAACAACCATATCTGTGTTCCCCAACATTCGAAGGTTGTTCTGTAACATGCCAGAGGGTAGCATATTCTTGGGAGCACATCCTCGCAGTGTGAAGATCAGCTCATTTGTGATGAATGTGAATACGCTTCAGGGGAAAGCACTGGGGATACTTTGGGTCCAGTCAAGGAGTATTCTATCTCCAAGTAACTTCTATGGAAAATAAGCCAACTGGCTAAAGTCAGAGGAGATCAATGCACTTATTATATGAGGAATATATCAGGTAGCAGACAAATTGTGCCCATTGTCATGTTCATATTTTCTGAAAAAAAAAAAAAAAAAAAAAAAGGCTTCCTCTTCTCTCAGATCTGACAGGACAGGCTTATAACATTGACCTCTCTTCTTTCTTTCTTTATGTGTGCACCTTATGTTAGGAATATTCTGAGATCAAGTAACTTTGTCATTAGAAAGAGAGACTCTCCTCTATATTTCATTTCATTTCAAGGAATTCATAGGAACAAACCATGCTGTTTCTGGTCTAGGCTTTTACTGAGCTGCATAGAACTTAAGAACATGACATCAGAAGCAGGTCAGTCAACAATCACTGTGCTCTCAGTGTCTTTTGGAAGACAGTTCCTTCTTTGGTGTCAAGTGTGTTCCCTTTGTTACATAGGAAATACATATGCCCAGTGGACCTCTTCCCAGAGAAGTGTTCATGTCTGACGCACAGATGTCACCTCCTAGTCTCTGACACTCTTCCTTGTCAGCATCAAAATCAGTTAGCATTCCAGCATAACTTATTTCTCCTCTGTCTGTTCATGGAAAGAAGGGGGTGGGCAGTATTGTTTCCTCTTCTCCACCAGCTTCACTTTGCTGGAAAATGATTCTTCTATCACCTACCTACTTTCAAAGGAAGATGGTTTATGTTAGGATTAAACACGGTGAACTTAAGACACTCCATTTGAGAGCTACAAGGGACATCTTCAAATGCCACTGGGTATCTCTTAACTTTCTAATATCAGGCATTACAAATACTTAACAGTGGATGAAGAGGCCCTGAGGTTTCATCTTGCACTAAGCACTAGAATTTATTTTCCAATCCTGTCTGGAGAAACCTTGCAATTCTGAGAACTGTTGGTTGGTCCCTGGTCAGTCAGTATATGCAGACACTCCTCCAATAAAAGAAAGAAACAAGTGAGAATTCCTAAATAGTGGGTATTTCAAAAGTAACTTCTATAAAGCTATTTCCTGTAACTTTTTCCTTACTGATTTCTGATTTACTTACTGATTTCCAACAAACTAAGAAATGTGTCCAAGAAGGACTTGTTCATATATGTTTTTACCATGATCCCATGTTTATTCATTTCTCTTTATAGACATTAGATAAAAATCCCAAAGATGTGTTTTTTTGTTGTTGTTGTCATCTAAGTCCACAATTGGGAGTGTTAAATTTATAATTTTTAAAAACTGAGACAATTGATTATACTACTTGGATTTGATTTTTTAAAGCATAATTTGGGAAGAATTTAAATTATTTCAATTTTCCCCCTTTCTATTGCTGGATAATAGAATGTATACAATACTGAAGACTCTAGTTTGATGTTAGATATGTTGAGGAATTCGTAGGAACAAACCATGCTGTTTCTGGTCTAGAATTTTACTGAGCTGCATAGAACTTAAGAACATGACATCAGAAGCAGGTCAGTCAACAATCACTGTGCTCTCAGTGACTTTGGAAGACAGTTTCTTCTTTGGTGTCAAGTGTGTTCAGCCTTGCAGCGAGGGCAGGGCCTGCCTTTGAGATGCCTCTGTAAATGGAATTTTACTTTTTCTTCAGTCCTTGGAGAACTGATGTGTTTGCTTACTGGCTTTTAAAACTTGGCCCCCAACTTTTCTCTTTATATGTATTGGGGTGGAGGGGGAAATTCAAAGGGCCGGTGTCTCTTTGTTCTTACCCAAGCCCACAATTAGTTGATGTTTCTGCTGTGTAGCTGGAGGGGGAGGGAGGGGTGGGCCTGCAGTCTTTTACTGCCTCTGAGAAAGTGTTCTGTTGGCTCCTTTGTCCTTTTTGTCAGGGACCACTGCCTCCCTAATTGTCCTGATCTAGGGAAGCACGTGCCCTTGCCAGCATTATCTGATTTCTACAGGACTTTCAAGAGTACTTTGTATACTGACCCTTAACGAAACACAAATAAGATTTCTTCAATCCCCTTCCCAAGCTGTGGCCCCCAGCTTGCTACCTAAGAGCTTTAGTTTAGCAGAGTGTAGACACATTTGTACCTGCCTCTGTTTTTCTTTTTCTTTTTTTCTTCTGCCCATGTTGTCTACCTGTAGTGTAGCCACACCCGTCTGGAAGGGAGGTCGAGGATGAAGGGTAGGTAGGAGAGGGGGTAGGCACTGTAAAAGTCAGAAGGGAGAGAAGACGAGACAAACAGCTGCACTTGTCAACATGGGGATAAGTGTAAATAGATTAATAGTTATTTACAGAGCAAATGGGAGGTAGCATTCAGCAATGGAATGTGAGTGTCTGAATGGAATGGGCTGGGTGTGCGGCTGTGCGCATTGCAGCAGATGCTCTCTGGACTGAATGGAATGACTGAGTTTGTATATCTCCTCCCGAGACAGAGTTAAAATGGACAAAGTCATGCTATTAAACATGAAAAGCAAATTTTAAGCCTTCACTTCTCTCTCTCTCTCTCTCTCTTCCCTTCTTCCTTTACTTCCTTCCTTTTTTTCTTCTCTTTTTCTTTTTTAAATCATTTTTATGCTTCATTATTTTCCATAGCCTGAATCTGTCAGGATTATATTTCTATTGAAAAACTCGCCTCTACCTCCTTTAAAAAAAAAAAAAAAAAAAAAAAAAACGCACCAACGGGAATTGATTCTGTTCCCCTTCATTAGCTGGAAGAGAAAACAAGGCTACCATGGCTCAAAAAAAAATTGTCAAGAGAAACGAAACCAAAGGCTGGTGAGCCCTCTGGAAACAGTCTCAATGTGACCCTGATTAAGGGACAACTAACAGTCACTTTCAGAGGACTTAAGGCAGTTTCAGAAGGTCTAGTCTATCTGAGGGGTAGTGCTTGGGGTAAATTATTTTTCCTTCTGTGATTATGAGAAAGTTGTCTCACAGGTAAATGGGCAGATTTTGATGAATTCCATAATCATTTCAGTGCAAACCAACTCTGTGCTTGGGAGCTACTTGAACTATCAAGTATTTCTGAATTATGTCCACCACAGTATTTATTTATTTATTTATTTATTTATTTATTTATTTAGGTTTTTTGAGACAGGATTTCTCTGTGTAGTCCTGGTTATTCTGGCACTAGCTCTGTAGACCAGGCTGGCCTTTAACTCATAGGATCTGTCTGCCTCCACCTCCCAAATGCTGGGATTAAAGGCATGTGCCACCATGCCCAGCTCCACCACAGAATTTTATCTCTAGCTAACAGATGTAGAGTACAGATTCTTCAAAATTAGAGCTGGATGACATGCTAGTGTTGTGGGTTACCTTGCATTGCATGTGGTAACACTTACCTTGGTGGTTCAGGTCTATGAGCCCTAGCTCCTCAGGAGAAAAAGACAGGAGGATGGTGTAAGTCTAAAGTTTGAATCTAATCTGAGAATCATACAAAATACCATCTCAGAAAAGAAAGTCCGATTATGGGATGGATCCCCGGGTGGGGTAGTCTCTGGATGGTCCATCCTTTCGTCTTAGCTCCAATCTTTGTCTCTGTCACTCCTTTAATGGGTATTTTGTTCTCTCTTCTAAGATGGAATGGAGTATCCATACATTGGTATTCGTTCTTCTTGATTTTCTTGTGTTTTGCAAATTGTATCTGGGGTATCCTAAGTTTCTGGGCTAATATCCTCTTATCAGGGAGTGCATAGCAAGTGACTTCTTTTGTGATTGAGTTACCTCACTAAGGATGATATCCTCCAGATATATCCATTTGCCCAAGAGTGTCATAAATTCATTGTTTTTAATAGCTGACTAATACTCCATTGTGTAAATGTACCACATTTTCTGTATTCATTCCTCTGTTGAGGGACATCTGGGTTCTTCCCATAATCAGCTACCAAACCCAGACACTATTGCATATGCCAGCAAGATTTTGCCGAAAGGACGCTGATATAACTATCTCTAGTGAGGCTATGCCAGTGCCTGGCACTTACAGAAGGGGATGCTTATAGTCATCTTTAGGATGGAACACAGGGCCCACAATGGAGGAGCTAGAGAAATTACTGAAGAAGCTGAAGGGGTTTACAACCCTTTAGGTAGAACAACAATATGAACTAACCAGTACCCCCAGAGCTCGTGTCTCTAGATGCATATGTAGCAGAAGATGGCCTAGTCAGTCATCATTGGGAAGAGAGGCCCCTTGGTCTTGCAAACTTTGTATGCCCCAGTACAGGGGAATGCTAGGGCCAGGAAGTGGGAGTGGGCAGGTAGGGGAGCAGGGCAGGGGGAGGGTATAGGGAACTTTCGGGATAGCATTTGAAATGTAAATAAAGAAAATATCTAATTTAAAAAAAAAAAAAAAGAAAGGAAGTCCATGGTGGCATCTCCCTAACCATGCCCCCATTTCACCCTAGTCATTTCAAACTTGTCCCCAGAATGATCAACTGTCAAATAAACTTGGATGTAATGCTACAAAGAAATTTTGCCTGATGTGTACAACCATTTGATGCTCAACTCTCATAAATCTATCAGTTGCTCTTCTTGCTTATGAATATTGTAGCACCATGAGAGCTAGAATAAGGCGGCGGCGTCTTCTTCTTCTTCTTCTTCTTCTTCTTCTTCTTCTTCTTCTTCTTCTTCTTCTTCTTCTTCTTCTTCTTCTTCTTCTTCTTCTTCTTCTTCCTCCTCCTCCTCCTCCTCCTCCTCCTCCTCCTCCTTCTCTTCCTCCTACTACTCCTTCTCCTCCGTTGTCCTTCTCCTCCTGCTCCTCATCCTCCTCCTCTTCTACTACTCCTGCTACTCTTCCTATTACTCCCTTTCTTCCTCCTCATCCTTCTCCTTCCCTTCCTCCTCTTCTTCCTCTCCCTCTTTCTCCCTCTTCCTCTTCTTCCTCCCCTTCTTTTTCTTTTTCCTCTTCCTCCTCTTCTTCCTTTTCCTTCCCCCTCTTCTTTTTTCCTTCTTCTCCTTCCTTCACCGTCTCCTCCTCCTCCTCGTTCTTCAAGAAGTAATACAGAGAGTGTTTATTTAAAGTAATTTCTCAACAGTACCATGCCCTGGGCACATTGTACCTGTTTTGAGTGTGTATTCTATTTTCCAACAATCACACAGTTGCACTGGGTGGTGCCTTCTACCACAAATGGGTGGCTTTACTTGGTACATGACGTGTTTGGGACATCATGCCCAAATTTTTACAAAGCACACCAAATAATGCCAATTTTATTGAGCAATGAACTGTGGCTTGCATGACTAATGTCGTGGTGTCTGGGTGTCTTTACAGCCACAGTACACGAACCTGGGGCTCCTGAACAGCATGGACCAGCAGATTCAGAACGGCTCCTCGTCCACCAGCCCCTACAACACAGACCACGCACAGAACAGTGTGACGGCGCCCTCGCCCTATGCACAGCCCAGCTCCACCTTTGATGCCCTGTCTCCATCCCCTGCCATTCCCTCCAACACAGATTACCCAGGCCCACACAGCTTCGATGTGTCCTTCCAGCAGTCAAGCACTGCCAAGTCAGCCACCTGGACGGTAAGAGAGTCTTACGCTGAGCCTCAGGATGGTTTTCACCATGTCCCAGGATTTGTCCCTCTTCCGTGTTCAAATATTACTTATCCAATGAGGAAAGAAATCATCTTTGCACATTGAACAGTTATCCAGAGTAGATGATATTCAATGCAAAAGATGATATTCAATGCCTAGTCTGGCAAATAAATGAATTGGTTGTGACCAGTGCCTAGTGCTTTTTAGCCTCTTTGTTCCTGACTGCTGAACACTCTTGGGAGGTGCTTTGTATGCAGTTTCAGGAAAATGGAAAATGTTGGGACAATCAGAAGTATCACACTGTCCAAGAATATAGACAGGTTCCAGGGTGTGCTGGGAAAGAGGAAAATGTGTTAAGAAGAGAGTAACAAAATGAAATGAAATAATTTAAGGTGATAAACATCATTTCCTAAGAACAATACATTTATGCATGTAGAGGTTATGGCATAGATCATAATTTGTTGACATATATATATATATATATATATATATATATATATATAT
>LR749832.1:780758-911569 GCA_902729485.2 Mus minutoides | reverse complement strand
GCCATGCATATGAGGCCCTAGAAAAAAATAGAATATATATTTCACTTCTCAGTTTACATTGTACTACAGAATAACATGAACAGTAGTCACATATAATGGAAGAAGCCTACAGAGCTGGTTTTAACTGTTTTAACCAAAGGATGCCAACTGTAGGGGCATGTATATTTATCAGATAATTTATGGAAATCCTTCTAAATACCATTATTTTATTGAAAAAATATTTTTAGAGATTGGCTAGTTCTTTGCTACTTCAGCAGGTCCTACTCTCAAGAAAGAATCTCCCTCTACCTTCTAGAGCAGTGGTTCTCAATGTGTGGGTTTTGACCTCCTTGGGGGTCAAGTGACTCTTTCACAGGTGCTGCATATTAGATATTTACATTATAATTCACAAAAGTAGCAAAATTACAGTTGTGAAGTAGCAACAAAAATAATTTTATATTGGGGGGGTCATTACAATCTGAGGTACTGTATTAAAGGGTCAAGGTATTAGGAATAGTGAGAATCACTGTTAAAGATGGTGTCAAGATGATTGTCAGCTTCACCCAAGAGGGTATCCATGGAGTTTATGGATAGCATGCATTTATGTACATTCTGGCATCATCTTGTATCTTGTCCTTCCTTTCATCTCTCTCATTTTAGTAGCAGATAGCTTGATTTGTATCACTTGCCTACTGTGAGGAAATCTAGAGAACATGCTGATTAACCCAAATGATTCTCTTGCTGATGTGGTACTAGGGTGTTTCTAATTTCTACCTCCTCACTGGAGTGTGCTGTTGCTCTTTCTGGCTTTCCAATAAGAAAGTCCCTAAACTGTCTAAAAATTAAATTTACTTCAGTGTTCTCTCTTCGCAGTTTTAGAAGGAACTCTGTTATAGCTTATATTTCAACTATGAATGCAAGTACCAGCTTAAAACATAAACGTCCCTCCACGTCTTGCTTGTCAATTCCTTCACAATCATACTCTACTGGTATTTACAATCCTGAAGGTAGATGAAGCAGTTGAGTAGATTTCCAAATGCACAGAGTTTCTCGGCGATGTTCTGCTGCCCACCATGAAAGCAGCCTCTTCTACAAAGACACGTGAACCTAGGGTGGGAAGTGGATGATGGTACTCACGATTCTCAGGATCACACATTAGTTGATTGATTACTAAGTACTGGGTCCACATGTCTAAGGAGATAAAGGGCATATAGAGACTACCAAAGAAATACTGATTCCCTTCTAAAGTCATGTAGGAAGTGTGAAAATGAAGCTTGATGGTTGGAAGAATAGACCAGTTTTCTTCTCCTCTCTTTCCCTCAATATGTCTTCTCTAATAGCTAAAATCCCACTTGTACTTTCAACCGAATGCCTAGCCATCAACCATGGAGAATCTTCTCTCCAAGAAACAAATTGTCTCACAAAAAGCACTGGGGTTCACTGCTTAAAGTATAGTTTAGGCAGGAAGAAAATGATATGAACACATATGCTAATGAAATATCCTTGATGCGGTAGCGATATCGAAAGCCCAAGATTGGGGGTAGAAGGAACATGGGCATTTAGGTTTCAAAGTTCTGGATCAGAGCCAGAAAATTTAGGTGGTAGTGTGACTGTCAGTGTATCCTGAGCCAAGTCACATCAGTCATCTGGGGTTTCATCATTAGGTACTTTGGTGAGGATGAAGATGGTGACAATTACTGTTGTCAGAGGTGAGGAGACAGTACTAATAATCAGGACAGAAAGCTTTAGAGCAGACAGCGTTCTCATCAAGCACACTGCCTTATCATGGAGAAGTGGAGATTGTCAGGCAATTTGACATCTCTTGGTTGGCTGTGCAGTTGTCTACAATCTCTCCAGAATGAGGATCCCTCTAGTCTATCACAACTAGTTATAGTTTTATTATATTTATTAATTTATTTATTCTTAAGTAGCCTCATTTCAAGGCTACTGGCATTTCGTCAAAATCTAGGTCACTGGAGTCTTTATCCAGGTACCTGTAGCAATCAACTTTGAAGACGGTATTTTTTTTTTATTAGAAATACTTAAGCTTTGTACATAGAGGCATCTTATTATTTATATATTCTTAAATTCATACACAGGCTTTGCCTTTTAAAGAAAAGTTACTTAAGTATCCTAGTTGTGCCTGGTAACTAAGTCCTTTACCTCCAGATTTAAAATGGGAAACCTCAATAAATAGACAAGATAAGCCATGCCCAAGGGCCCTCACTCCTGAGAGTATCCTCCCTATGTCCTCTAGTCTGTCACTCTTTCTAACTGACAAAAGATAGAGGCATACTGAAGCAGCCCTGTCCTGTACAGATCTAGTCTCTAATATCCTGATGCCCCTGTGTCCTGTAGAACTGGCCTCTAATATGCTGATGTCCACCTGGGAAATGGGGCATTTTGTGCTGTATTACACATTTACTTACCAGGCATCTTTGCATTTAAAGCAATTTACTTTAAACAAGATGTTACATCTTGGGTCTTCCTACAAACTGGAAGTAGATGAAGTAGCTACCTAGTCCTTCTGGTCACTCTACAAGAAGAAGTTGATTGATTTGGTTTGGTTTAGTTTGTTTCTTGAGCCTCTGTATCATCTGTCATCATGACGTTCTTCCTCCAGAGTCTTCTGGTTTTACTCTTGGCAATACTATCAGCATATAAAAAGATGCTTGAAGCACAGGGACATGCACCTTCACTTCTGCTCTAAATAGCTAGGGTGACAATGTATCTAGCTCTGGAAAGGTATATGATTTAAATCACTTCCAACAAAATAAAGCAAAGTGTGACAACAGGTTCCCCTACTCTAGTTTACACACACACACACACACACACACACACACACCCCTCTCAACTAGAAGTTTAAGGTTTTGTTTCAGATTTAATTCTTTCCAGAATTAGGTTGACACTAGTTAGAGAGGCCTGTCACTTAATAATCTGTGAATGGTCCAATGTTTTAAAAGAGGCTCATCAGCCAGAGGACATTAGAAATAATGTATTTAAAAGGCATCAAGAAAGGCAAACACAGATGTCATCTCTGTGACCTACTGATTCAATGTGCACTTGCCCTCAGACTCACCCTCTTGGAACCTTACTGTATTTGCTTACACATATGGATATCAACACTTTGTTCTAAAGAGTATCTGATGACTAAATGTACCTATTAGTGCTAGGCTCGCCACAGGCACACACTTGGTCATTTCTAATTTGGCTGAGTCTGAAGTTGTCAGTTGAATTTGAGTCTTTTTTGTATTGCTAACTTATGGTAGCTTTGCTGAAGGTACAGTTACATAACAGGTAATAGTTTTTTTTTGAAAGTCTCCATTAACTTTTTAAATGATTTTGAAATATTTTTTAACATGCATACTGCACTCACTAAGGACTATAATATTATCTCCCTATCCACATACACAGGTTTGAGGCATAGCATGGTAACAGGCTTTCCTGAACACAAGTTGTTATTGGTTTTCTTGCTCCTTCAGCATGCCCAAGCTGACGCAGCCTCACCTTGCCAACACAGGCATGGGCCCTTTCTAGCTATAAAACGTAGTCATTTAACACACTTATTTTCCATTTTTAATTCTGCTTTATATATTAGGATGCTATTTCTTTCTTCTCTGTGTAGCTAGGAAAACAATGTATGTTCCTTACTGGAGATTTCGCTGTTGACTTTGAGTCAATTATTAATGGATCTCTCCAAAACACTTGGAAGCGGCACGCTAGTTCCATATAGCGAGGCATATATACAGATCTAAATGCTAGATGGCTATTAAACAGAACCATAGCTACTGGTGTGGAGTGTTTCATCAGAGGGGAGAATTTACCATGAGAACTAAGAATAATGGGAAAGAAGCCTGCATCTGAAGGCAAAGGTTTTTTGTTTGTTTGTTTTCTACTGGACTGGAGCAAGGAGGTTGCCATCCACAGACCAAGGCTGGCTCTGATTATTGACCTTAGCCACACACCTTTGCTAGCTGTGGCATTATTTATTTATTCACTCACTTATTTAGCAGTCCATGATATAAGCAGATTGAGTTCTCTGTGAACAAACTCAAGTTAGGTCTTCTCTATTTTTGCTTGACTGAACTATATTCAGACTAAGGTCATGACATTGCTCTTGGGATGAAGAATCATTTGGGATCTTGTGTCTTCCTCTCTTTATAGATTTCGAAGCCTTGTTAGGTAGAAACCCCAACCTAGACTGGACCAACATGGGGCATATGGTGTGTCCTTAACAAATATCAGGAAACCTTGTTTGTAGAATGTTTCAAGCCTTATCCTCCAGCTCTGAGAGTTACTGTGAGCTGTTCATGAACCTGGCCCTTCTACCTTGGCCCATGGTTTGTAGACAGCCTTCTTCCTTTGCTTTTCTTAATCATACCAGGTTCCAGTTATGTTCAGAGCTTTGAAGAATCTGCCTGGAGCCAGTGGGGAGATTAGGGAAGTGTCGTTTGAAAAGGGAACAACTCGTTCCCTGGCGAGGTCCATTGATCCTAGCAATTGAGTCTCTGTCTCACAGGCAGCCAGGCAAGCTGTGATGCACGCCTGTGGCCCACTCCCTGTCATCAGGTTACCTGTAATGTAAGACTTTGAGAGAAAGGCTGCCAGCTTTGCAGAAATCAAATGCAAGCCAGCCGATTGCATGGTCCTCTGGAATTCAGACTCTTATGGCTAGCCCTTCAAAGGACATGATAAACTTCTCCACGTTGTCTGTGATTTGCAGATTCTTCTCATAGAGAAAATATTACTGGGCTTAGGCTTTGGCTTAGTGTTGAAGTATAGTGTTAGCATACAAGATTCTGGGTTCAATTTCTAACCCACTCTGTCTCTGTATTTCGCTGTGTGTCTCTTTCTCTCCTGTTTCTCTGCCTTTTTGTCTCTCTGTTTTTCTATCTCTGTCTTTCTCTCTCTTACACACACACACACACACACACACACACACACACACAATTTAAGCCTTAATTTGGCCTTAGTATAGTCTCACAGTTAATGACAGATTTTATTGCTGAAGAAAAGGAGAGAAATTGGTAGCCTATAACAAGGTTATTTTTAGTTCTTGGCATAGCTGTTCTGTAAATTACCTGAGATACATATAAACGCATCTTTCTGCACATCAAACACACTAATGAGTTACCAAAGCTATTTCTTAGAACACAGAGTACTAAGTAAGAATGTCTCAAATAACATGCTTGGTGACTCTCAATGATGGTTACAGTGCCTACCTTTGGGGTTTGGATTTACACACATCCCTAGACAGGCATGCTACAGAAGAGATGTTCCTCAGTCCAGAGCATAATTATTCAGCCATTTAGCTGAGTCTGAGTTCATCTAATCTGATGTTTATCACACTTCTGCTTTTTTCTTAGTGATTTGTAGGCTAATGCATGGAGTTTCTTTCAAGACAATCAATGACGATCTCTTGAGTCTGAGTATAATTAGGACCATTGATCCAACAGAAATAATTTTTCAATTATTGCTTTTACGCTACAAAAAGAATCTGTTTTTCTCCATCCATCTTATTCTTTCTTTTCTTCCCATCCCTAAATCTCCACCCATTCTTCCCTATGCTTTGTCTTCTTGTCTTTGTCCTCCTATTACTCATAGTGGCCAACCGAGCTTTATAGGAATCACTAGCCAATGAGTATGTTGTTGTTGCTCTAGTTCCCTGGAATGGTGGGCTAATGTGAAGAAAATCCTGAGGATTGACCAGTGTAGGCTTTTCAAGGTCAGAAACCAGACCCCCCTGAAGCTTCAAATTCAACAGACTATTTGACTAACGTAGAAAGCTCAGACATATTGGTGCAAGGAAGCCTACAGCAAATACCGTATGGAGATGGGTTGACAAGCATGCCTGCAGGGTCCCTACCTTACCGTCCCTGCCTCCTGTCTTAAGGGAAGCAAGGCCTGTCATTAAACAATTAAAGAGAGACTAGAAACTCTGATTTGCATGTAACACCTCCAGATCTTTAAGTGCTAGTGATATCTTCTTTTAAAATGTAGTAAAATACTAGAAGCCAAACAAAATAATAGGCTAAGTTTTCATCCTGTGCAATGTACTGACAGAGACAATGGAAGATTATTTAAAGTTTGAGTAAAATACCTGCAGTCCTCTAAGGTAGAAAGAATCAGTTAGTGTAAGCTCTATTTCATTAAGTAATAATTCGTTGTCCCTTTTACAGGAAATATACATTGAAATTTTGTTACATGTAACCAAGCCATTGACATATACCATATACATATATCTTTGACAGCGTATACTTTATTATTTTTTCTTATAGAATCTATCTTTTCTGCTTTCTCATATCTCTAAAATTTTATCTTATAAAACCCCTGATTATATGCAGTGTTCTATACTTGAAAAAAGTATTTTATTTGTTTTCACTCTTATCATTAGAGAATTTATGGAATTCTGTGCCTTAACACTAAAATTAGCTAAAGCTATAATCAGAAGTGGGCAGTGAGGTTTAACGGGCTTCAAATCAATTTTCTCAGCTTACTAACTGATAGTTTATTTTTAATTGGCACATACAGCATCTTCTGGAAGAAAGATCACCTGAAAATTGATGCATAAACAGAGAATAATACCAGAAGAATTTTTTAATGACTCAAGAAAAACATACTATATCATTAAGGTCACTAGAAATCCCTTAAAATGAATGAGTATTCAAAATCAACCCTGGAGGACGTGCCTTTTACTGTGGGATATTTGCTGTTGGTACTTTCCCATATATGAACCTTCCACATTCTTGTTCCTGTCATCTCCTGGGGAACCATTTCCACTGAGTGCACAGTCTGTGCCCTAGCTCTCATCTGCCTCCTGAAGGACAGACACACATGCCTCCTAAAAGATATTCAGGAGCCATCTCTCATGGGATGAGTTAAAGCAATTGCATTAAATAAGCCTCATGAACTTATGCCAACAACAGTCAACATATTTACGTTGATTACTTCCTAGTTTTTTTCATTGATTCTTTGCTCCTTATTTCTTTTGTGGTGTTTTTATTCTCCATTTAATGATATTATTTGAAGTAGCAAACTGAGATTTATAACTGTCACAAGTCCCTGGGTGTCCCCCTTTCCACCTTCCTGGAGTGGTAGATGCGTGGAGACTTGAGATAACATAACTTTTCTGCCCAGCACCTTTATTCTTTCTGTATCACAGAAGAAATGTTTGTAAACTAGGATGGTATCCCTTAGACTCTTTAAGCCTTGTGATGTGTCCTGTATGTTGAGTGGTTTTTAGACCATGAAGTCCTGTAATTAGGCCCAGTGGTCCCCAATGAGAGTAATTTTAGTTGGTGTCTTTCCCGTGGTTTTTAATAATGTCCTTAACCCTATCATCAAACTGAAATTCAAAATAAAATTTAAAGTAGTTCGAGAACATATACTTAATGTTTTTGAAAGATCAAGCATTTCTTTCTTTATTTTTATGTGTGTATGTGTGTGGGCACGTATGACACAGAGTGTGTTAAATTAAGGAGGGATTCTTCCTTTAGAAACAGAGTGAGCCATCTCATTTACTCTGAATTTATATTGAAGGTTCATGTGAATAAGCATGACACTTGCCATTTCATGTGTCAGGAGAAACTGAGTCTCCATAGGTTTTCTGTAGACTTAATGCTGAAAGTACTTAATCTCAAATCCCCTAGTCAAACAGGTTCTTCTTCCTTTGGTACTTTTTAAGTTTAGCATTTTTTCCCCCTCTTGGGTCTTCTTTTTTTAGCAAATAATGAGAACAAGGATCAGTAGAAGGCTCCTTGTCAAGTTGTGAAGTCATGTGACAGGTCCCTGAAGAACATAGCCTCTTAAGGAAAGTATGGCAGGCAGTAGGCCACTGTGGGGTACTAATAAGCAAGATGAACTGGGGCAGGTGGTTTTGTGTCTGCCCATCTGTTAAATGGGTATTATAATATTTCCTTGGCAAGATGGCTTTGGGGTGTAATTAAGGTTTATGAAGCGCTTTGAGAGCCTGGGAGATTCTGTTCTCAAAACATAGCATGTTATTACCTCATTCTGGATTTCTGTTGCTTAGCTTCGTCTTCTCCAACTACAGCATTCCCATGTTCACAATTCAGGTAGTTATTCTGAAGTTTTCCAACTCAGTTACAAAGACACGAAATGACAAACTGTGCATGTTTAAGTGCCTAGGTATAATACTGAATGAAAAAAAGTACTTTGAAAAAAATTATTTTTAATTTATGCATATTGGCATTTTGCCTACGTGATATCTGTGAATCATACACATGCCTTGTCCCTGTGGAGGCCAGAAGAGGGCACGGGGTCCCCTGGAACTAGAGATACTGAAGGTTGCAAGTCACTTATATCTTGTTCTTTGAGTCCCGTTCATTTACTTTCCTTTATATCTCATGTATGAATTTGGGGAGTATTTGTAAATATGAAGTTCTAAAATTAATGTAAATTGCCTCTACTCTGTTTATATAGTTTGTATTCTTGAGAAAAATCACATTTTCTCTTTCAAACAATGTCATAGTTATGTTATTACAGCTCTGACCAAGCAATCACCATCAAATAAATGGCATCTGTGATTAACCATATATCATAAAAGCAAAGTAACTGCTGCTATACTCACACAAAATAGCAAAAGGACTTTCATAGTCTTAGAGTTTGCTTAACTATCTTATATTCCTTGACAGATGTGTAAAGTTTAACTTGTGACAAAATTAGAAGTTACTTTTATTTGACTTCCCTATGGCTAGCTTTATCATAGTAAACATTTTAATTACTATTTTGATGTTGTTGAATTTTTCTACACTCATTAGAGTAATTTAAGCAGCCTTTTTCCTCAATATCATCTTCAAAATGTTTAGATTTTATACAGTATGTAGAGTAGATTTGTTTTTTACTATATTACTAAGGGTTTTACATATAAGGAACAGTCTTTTTTTTTTTTTTTTTTACTGAATTTGAAAATATATTGGTATGGGTCTTTACTATCCCTCCTGACACCTTACTTTCCAAATGAGAGTAGTCTTTAAAATATAAGGCCGGGCGTGGTGGCGCACACCTTTAATCCCAGCACTCGGGAGGTAGAGGCAGGCAGATTTCTGAGTTCGAGGCCAGCCTGGTCTACAGAGTGAGTTCCAGGACATCCAGGGCTATACAGAGAAACCTGGTCTCGAAAAACCAAAAAAAAAAAAAAAAAAAAAAAAGATAAGAAAGTTTTGGAATACAGGGAGACTTCTAGTCCTTTGCCTTCTAATCCCTCGAACAGAGGGTAAAGTGAAAGAAAAGAGAATGTATTAGACTTAAGACTTATTTTCACATACTATGTTTGTTGACTATACTTACCTTTTCAGTGTTTATACAATTTCTGGAACTAGCAGGTGAGGCTTCTGGGAAATTTTAGAATGGTTTATACACAGATAAAACATATTGACCCACAGAGTAGAAGAAATCTGAGAGAACTACTCTGATACTTTGGCAGTTGAAATGAGTGCTTAGAGAAGTTATCCATGGTATGCAGAGTAACAATCCCTTTCAAGCTAATCGACACCACAAAGCAGGCTTTCTTTTTATTGCCTATTCTCATACCTGGACAGTGTAGACATTACACAACTATAAATTAATACTGGCTGTTTTAAAGTGCTTTAGTATAACTCCATTGCCTCTGAATGAAGTAAGATAGTTGACAAGTAACTGTTTTTAATATTGCCCAAGTCAATCTTTTCAAAATATGGTTGCCAGGATCTAAGAATTATCACAAGATAACTTTGGTCCTTCTTAAATCTCCTATTCTTCTCTCTCATGGTAACAGATTATATCTATCTTTTGCCAGTAGTCAAAGACTAGAGTCTACACTTTTAAATGTAGATGCGACAAAAGCATATTTCAGAGATGTTTTTAGTCTGTGTCTGAAAATCGTCATTTAATGAGCATTCATCCATCACTTGTTTTTGTTAAAGCTCTTGTCGTTGTTAGGCAAGGACAAGGTCTAGATACGGGTAATCAGCTCACACTCAGCAGCACAAGCAATAGGCTTCTCAGATAATTTTCTACTCAAAAAGCAAATGGGTATCCATTTGTGTAAGCAGCTGATAATAATCCACAATGGATATCTTATCCAGAAACTACCCTTTTAAGCTGCAAAGCCTTTTCTATACAAGTATGTGGAAACATAGAGGTTAATCATTAATGTAGGAATACTGGAGCAGTACATTCTTCCAACTAGGCTTCCTTGACCCAACCCACTGTACCAAACCCATGGTTTGGCAGATGGCAGGAAGGTGGTACCTGTTTGACAGTAGAGGCTGTGAAAAAAAAAAAAAAAGCCTATAGAACTGTAAGTAGAACTGGTTTTGTGAAGAATGGTGTAGTAGCCAAAGCAGATTGTCCTTGCTTGTGATGGTTAGTATCACACAAAACAAGACAAACAACAGCAGCAGCAGTAGTAACAAAAGCCAGCTAGTACTTTAAAGGCCTCAAAGTGATGACTTTGAAGAAGCAACTGCAGGTGGCAGCATAAAAAATAAGACTGTCTGAAAATCCACAGGAGCTCTAGTGTTCAACAGTAAGAATAGGAGAGGACAGAAAGCACAAAATGTGAAAACTGAAAAACGTGAAGTCAGCAGAGAAGACCATCTGGAGAATTCCTTGAACAAAGCTTTGATAGTCTTCTTCATTACTGTGTTCAATGATCTTTACCCAAATCCTTTTACATTTAACTGTTCCAAAGCTTGCTTTAACAGATATCATCCCTGTGGATAGTACATACATGTTGTTGTGCTAACACAAACAAGCTTTTCTAGCAGGAGCTTGCCAGCTTTTAATATTCCTCTCTTCGCTGAACTCCAACCCAAGAGTAGTGATTATCTCAGGCAGCCTGGGATTAGCAGTATGGCTGGGACAGGGGAAGTGGCCTGTCTCACTAGAAACCTGTAAGTAGAGCCTTCTACCAAAGTATGAAAAACTCGCATTGTGTTTGTTAGCTGATGTTTGCTAAGACGCAGTACCAGCTTTAATGGTATATGTTTATGATGTGCACTTCTAATTTGGGGAAGAGATCGAGATGAATTCAAATGGAACGTGCAAAATCAACCTAATTGCTTTCTGTCTTTAATTACTGCATTTGACAGTCTATTATGTGTCTTTGCATTCAGATACGAGGACAGGCTTCTTATTTCTTTCATTTTTTTCCTGGGAGAATTGATTGAGCTATTTGGGGAAAGAAAAAGACAGGGAATAGAGAGGGCATATTCTATTCCCCTCCCCAACCCCCCACACAAGTCTGTTCCCTTTTGAGAAATGAATTTCTTTCAAAATATTGTTCAGCTAGGCTTAATGAAGAAATATGCATTCCTATCTACTTCTCTAACTTAACTATATATTTTCCTAATTTGCCTTGAAATTTCCAAGAAGAAGAAAGATCTCAGTCAACATCAGCTTGAATTTAGAGAAAATGGAAATGCAATCAAAGGTTTCAGGCTCTTTGTTCTTGAGAAGTCTGGCCATTGGTTCAATGCTATAATTCATTGGGATGAATTATGCTGGGGCAGTGTTTTAATATGCTATATAGGCTGGCCACAAGCTCCTATGCTCGAGTGGCCCTCCTGTTTTAGCCTTTATGCAAGCTAAGATTATGGGGCCAGAGGAGTGGAGTTGCCACCTTAAGCGGAGCCTCTTTTCCTATAACATCTGGGCATTGTTCTAATTCAGAACATTGATCATTGATCTAATTCAGAACACAGCCTGGTTTGATAGGATTTTGATTCGAAGTTAGGAGTTATATTGCTTGGCTTCGAGTATCCAGTAACTTCAATGGCCTCCCTCTTCTAGAGTCAGTGAAAATACACATAAAGAAGAGGCGGCCAGAGCTACACTGTTGTCTGTCTGTTACTGGGATTAGATGAAGTAGGAATGCTCATCATACAAAACAAGCATTGGAACACAGTAAACCAGGAAAGGGGGATTTAGAATGCGGGTGTTTTCCCTGGGTACCACTCACACCGTAATATGAGCACAGAGAGTTCATATCCTGCTAAAGCTTGCTTAGAAGCATTTCCAAGCTAACAGATTTTCTTTTTAAAAAAAAATGGCTTAAGAATTTGTTTTGAAGTTGTCAGTTGAGCATATGGCTGGAGGGGATGGACTCAGTCCTAATTTGTTGCTTTCATAATGTGTTTGACACTGGAATTTAGACTTCAGAACCCGAAAATGGAATGCTTTGAATGAAGCGCTTTTCATAAACTCTTGATTTAAAATTAAAGAAAAAAAAACCCAAACAATTATGTTCCCTGACTAATTAAAGCAAAGCATCGGACAGCAAATAGCACACTGCTTGAATCAATCTCTCTCTCTTTCTCTCTCTCTCTCTCTCTCTCTCTCTGAAAGGTGCTGTGGTCTATTTGTGTCTTGCAAGACTGCAAATTTAAAATATTGTACTTGGTGCACCTTTTCCCGTTCTTGCAGAGGAGAATCTTGGTGTTTTATTAAAGGCTTAGAAGGTTCCTGGGATAACAAGGAAGTAAAGGAGCAGAATTCAGCTTGTGGGCTAGATAAAGCCAGGGTCAAATCTCACCTTTATCTATTTGTCCTACGTAAAACCCTGTCTCCCTAGCCTCATCTTCCCCAATATGGGGATGATATTATCAGTAGATTTTAATAGACTGAATATAAAGTACATGGAGCAGCTTCTGCTGAGTGTTGAGCATTGTTAGGAAGGATTATAGATTTAGAGTTAAAATTTGGGTTCCACTTGCCCAACTTTAGCTGCTTTTGGAATCTATATTTGGAAGGTAACTCCATGGAACCCTTCTCACTTCTATCATGAAGCTTTCCTCCATGCAGTAATAACTTTTCCATCACCTAAATTAGACCACAGGGCCTGCGTGTTTTCCCCTAGCCAGTGCCATTCCAACCCACTAGACACTGTGTGCTCATGCACAGAAAACTGGGTAAGTGGAGTTGAAATGGCGCTGACTGGGTAGGTCAAAGCTTCTGAAATATATCCACAGGCAGTGTGCTAAGCGTCATGGGTAGAATATTCCTTGGAAGCACAGTGATAATTACGCTCATATACCATATGCAAGGCAGATTAATTCAGTCCTGTGTTGAGGTAGAAGGGACAGATTATGAAAGGTAGCAGTTGGCAAACACATAGTGGTAGGGTCCAGTGGTTCCTAGTGACATAGCTCACTCTCTGTGGCCGGAGAGGTGGGAGAAGGCAGGAACAAAATGCCAAACTCACCATTTCTAAGGCTGGGCAGAAAGGAAGGAAAGAATAGCAAAGAGCCAGAGAAGGTGCCAGTGGGCTAGCTGCCCTCCTCCCTGACCCAACAGAACGGATGTAGAGCAATGGTGAGCGACTGAGCTCCAGCTAGGATCCAGGCTAATTACTTTGCCCTCTCAGTGCCTCAGTTTCCTCATCTTTAAAATGAGGATAATGATAATTCCCCCTGGGGTTTTCACGAGGATCACACGAGATAATGAGGTCTAAGTGGTTTAGAAACTAGGAAGCCGGTGTCCGTGTGAACTGTGGCCTCTGCCTTGAAAGGGAGAAGCTGTAAGGGAACTTTGCCATTTCCAAAACTTGTGAGCTGAACCTCACGTGCTTCCTCCTGGGGCATACGTATGAGGTGCTGCAGTGATTCTTCTTCAACTTGTTTTAAAACTTTCTAAAACATTTTCTTCCTCCACCTCCTGCTTTTAAGAAAAATAAAATCCTGTTAGATATTCCAAACTGGACTCCCTTCTGCCTTTTCTCTTCTTCCTAAGGGAGAACCTCAGTAGTCTAAGTGGTAGAGCTTCTTCTTTCTTTCCTCCTGGAATCACTGGAATGACAGATTGTGGAAGATAGGAGGCCCTGCTGGAGGACTTGCCTAACTGAGGTATCCTGTGGGTAGCCTTAGTCTGTCGGTTTCTTCAAGTAGACAGCTGTTCTCATGGCCAGTGTGTCTATGGTATTTGATCAGCAACATTAACAACAGTGCCTAGGTCACAAGCCATATCTGCTGGAGACGAACTCTCTTCTAGAGCCCCAGCAAGGGGAGAGGCTCAGTAAAATTCTCACAACTGAATCATGGCCGTGAGCTAATGTCTTCAGGTTTATGAGTCAGCACTGGGCCAGGCACTGGTTTTGTAGGTATTTTACAAAGAAAAGCACAAAGGGCACTGGTTAGACTCCTCTACTGTCATCTGCTTGTAGAAGGCTAAAGAAAATCTCCCTGTCACTAGAGAGAGACATCTTAAAGATTAGATGTTCTCTTTCTGTTCTCTGTTGAAATATAGAGAAATCAGAGTTTCTTTAGGAGTCAATAAAAGTAGGAATAAAAAATCCTGTGATTTGGGTGGTGGCAGTGTGTGTGTGTGTGTGTGTGTGTGTGTGTGTGTGTGTGTGTGTGTGTGTATGTATGTGTCTTCAGGCAAAGAGGGTGAAATGATGTGTTTGGGAGATGAATGTTCTTGTACTAGGCAAGACATAGCTTGCAGGAGAACATCTGGAGGCAGCCCATTCTGTAGGGGATGGGGCCAAGACGTGTTTATGCCTAAGCACCTGTTAGAACACGTCTAATCTTAAAATGATTTATAAGGTTTTAGAGGATTCCTCTTCACATATTATTTCCTTATATAACCAGCATATGTACTGGCAGCTTCACTTAAAAATACAAAGCAATGGTGGTTACCCATATGAAACAAAATTGAAGTGTTTAGAATCAGACTGACTAGTAAATACTATGGAGGCATCCCACTGAATTGATAGCATCAATATGAAATTTTGACTTATCGTATTATGAAATATGAAATGAATGCCTAGTTCATAAATATTCTAATCAGCAGAATGCAACACATATGTTGTACTTTCCTAGTTTTAAATTAGTCATAAGCTATATTTTGTAGAATGAAAAAACTACCTGGATCTTTTGCTCTTGAATGTACTAAAGTATTGCTGAAAACTTGATTTAGAAAATTTATGTGTCAGGATGGGAGAGAGAGGTATCAGCCCAAGGGAATATGTTTAAATTATGGTCAAATCAATTAAGCAGTGGTAATTTAAATTGTTCCTATCTCCCAGGACCTTTGTTTTTTTCAGATAAGGAAATATTCTGTGAGAATGTTATGGGGAGTTTCCTTAGCTTCTTAAATAGACATTTCATGGTTCTTTTTAGAGGCATGACAGTTCTGCATTTCTCAGCACACAGTTCTGGGAGGGAGAGGGAACAGGAGAATACTTCCTTTGGGAATACTTAGCGTTCCCAAGGAAGCATGCTTTTCTCCTTTGCTTCTGCTGTCCTGCTCTACTCTCTGCCCTGTCTGTCTTCTCCAGCTTGCTCCTGGCTTCTTTCTGTCAAGATGGAAATAAGTTACCAGGGAAAAAATGAAGGAAGGAAGGAAGGAAGGAAGGAAGGAAGGAAGGAAGGAAGGAAGGAAGGAAGGAAGGAAGGAAAGAAGGAAGGAAGGAAGGAAAAAAAGAAGGGTGAAGAAAATACTAAGGAAGTTTAAAATTAAGTAGTTCTGAGGTGACTGATTCAAACTTCCTCCTGGCAAATTAGCATAACTATGCTTTCTTTTCTTTCTGAACTCCAATCTTTCTGTACTGTCTGAGTTACCTGCAGGTGTTACAAGCACCAATGGTGAATTTTATCCTCTTCCTTGAAGATTGTTGGAAGCATTGCATCACTTAAATGAATCTGAGATTATTATATTTGGTGAACTTCTTCGAAAAGACTGCACCCAGACATTGAATTTATCTTTTGTTCATATCCACTTTAAAGACATTTTTACAAATACCAGAATATTTAAATATGGGTCACTCTTGGAAGTACTCGCACATAGTTTTCATATAGATTTTTTTTTTCTGTTATTCCAAAATATATGCAATTTTATTTGAAGAAGATAAATAAAGCATAGTATGGACAGAAGTCTAGTGAAGTCCAGGTAAAAGTGAAGTGCCCTAAGAAAAAGGCAAAAAAAAAAATACATTTCTTATCAACAATTTTTAAAAATAATGCTGCATACAGAATAGAGATGGGAAAACATTTAAAAGGTTCCTTTAGTGTTTTTAAAGTTGTATCTTCTTAGAAACTTCACAATTATTAGCCCTCAGACTGGCCTGCCCAGCTAGACAACTGAATGATCCTCAAAACCTTCATCAAGTCAAAGGTTCTAGTATTTGGCACACGAGCCCAAGTTGGATGCCCCATTTTCCTAGTCATAGCTGATATGACACACTGCTCATCAGAGATCTTAGTTTTAAAGGATATTTCCTGAGGGCCAGAAAGTATACTTGAAAGAGAAATCCTACCCAGACAGAATGTCCTTCGAGTGACCAGACCATGCTACAATTCACCTTCCATTTCTGACAGACAGAAGTAATCTCTCGTGAAGGTTATGGAGAGTTCACTGTAGGAAACCCATAGTCCAGGGCCTGCCCACTGAGCACGTCCCTGACAGATCAGCTAGTTATTACGAGGGCTAGATGCTGTAGGGCAATCATATTAATACATAAGTTAGCCCTTCCTTCTTCAAAGGGCTCAGAGTCAATCCTGAAGAACTGATAAAGCTAGCTATAATTCAGTGTGACAGGAGCTCTAATCTGTCTGGAATGTCCTTCTTGCCACTACTACCTTTGTTTTTCAGGCAGACTCCTGCTTATCCTCTTAAACTCAACTGCAGACAAACACTTCCTATTCTATTCCCCAACATGCATGCTAAAGAGGACAGAAAGAATAACTCCCTCTAGGTCCTCTTATCTGGGCAGTGGTACACTCAACAAGTCTCTATGTTTGTGTGCTATTTCTTGTCCGAACAAATGATGATAAAAATACTGATTTATCTAGTTGTCAGGAGAATCCAATATTTACTGGTGGATCTTGAAGAGATGTGCAGGACATTATAATGGTTTTAAAAAAGACTTCCAGTTAGAGGGAAAATAAAGGTATGGAGACATGGGTGCATCCTATATACCAAGGAATAGGGGAAAATTGCATATACATGGACCATAAAGTGTTTGAATCGAGAATATGAAGCTGGGAAGAAGTCCTTAGTGGTAGAATAATAAGGAACTGCAGTCATGGGATACCATCCCAAAGAACTAAGCTCCATCTTGCAAGCCTGGGGAAAACTGTGATTGGTGAAGATGACACATCCTATTGGAGGAAGATGACTAAGGGTAGCTGCTTGGAGGTAGGAAGATTGGGACAAGCCGGGTGGGATGTTACCCAAATTCAGACCATGACAAGGGCAAGAAGTGCTGAGTGTAGGTGAAGGTGGAATTATAGTTTGTATTTCAGAGACAGACACCCTCTTCCATGATGGGGTTTTGGCTCCTACTAGTGTAGTGTTTCTTAGACATATTTTGGAAATCTTTCTTGCCAAGACCACATTAGCAAACAGGAATAGTGATAGATTCCTCAAATATTTGGTATTTCTACAGTGGCTATTTATGCTATTTGTTGCTGTATACAGAGCCCAAAAGTATGTATAGTTGGAAGAATAAAGTCAGACTACATATATGTGGCTTAACTGCCATTGAAATTATTTGAGAGGAAGTTTGGTTCATGAAAGAAGGAGGAAGGATGTTGTAAAGAGGTCCAGGCCTATTATGCCAGCCAGGGCTTCAGTTTTCTTAGTTTTGCAAGGAATAAATTGGAGTAAAGATTTTGGCCTTTTTTGGGGGGTTTTACCTTAGTTGGAATGAGAACTTTTCATGAAAAGACTGTCTCCAATAGTAGCAACTTTTTCTTAGTTTTAGGCTTCATGAAAACAAAGTCACATGCTATCACATAGCCATACCATTTTCAAAATCAGCAATGGCGAGTGCATCCACCCTCTGACCTGTCATCTTTGATGGTTGTTCAGTTAACTAAATTATAAAACTTCCTTTCCTTTGTGATGAACAAAGAGAACCCATGGCTGTCTTACAAAGAGTGTTAACTACTCTCCTTGTTATTTCTACTTCAAAAAGAAAGAAGGAAGGAAGGAAGGAAGGAAGGAAGGAAGGAAGGAAGGAAGGAAAGAAAGAAAGAAAGAAAGAAAGAAAGAAAGAAAGAAAGAAAGAAAGAAAGGAAGGAAGGATTCTGAATTGGTGTCAGGTATAGTATTGCTGAAGTGAATTATGGAGCTGGACTCAAAGAGACCTTTAAGATAAGGATCCAAGAAGCAAAAGAGAAGATTCAGGAAGTTAAGCAAATGCTGCCATCCCATTTTAGCTCCCAGAATATGATGCTTTAGAGTGTTTGATAGAGTCTACTGTAATTAATAGTAAGTGCAATGCACGTTAGAACTGTAAGTGTATATTCTGTGATTCAGACTATAGATTCAAGCTAGACTCCAGCTGCCAACTTCCCAGTTAAGGGAAAGACCATGGGAGCCTAAGAAGAGCCACCTTGTTACTGTAAAGGTAAACCTACAGAGAATTTGGGAAAGATTTTCTCAAAATTACTTCCTTTCACGTCTAACTAAACTCAGCAACAAAGATCCTAATCATTCTTAAGTTCTCTTGAGATAGTTGCCATTTTAACTATTTAAGTTTCAAGTCATATTATAACCTTAATTTCTTGCAATGAAGATATATTAATTTTCTGGAGTATATGTGAACTGACCTCATGGATTTCTCTCCTCTACCATGTGATAACATGTGTTATTCCTTTAAAGCGTTATTGAAGGTTGGCTCCACTGTCAGACTTCCTTTTCTTAGGCTCTGGGAAAGACTAGCTGCCATGTCCTAGAACCAAAATTGAGTATGTGGCCGAGAGAGGGGGCTTGTTAGGAGTCCTTAAAATATGGGTACAGAAGGAGAGTGGAGGCAAGGATAAAGTTTGGCTATTAGATTTGACTGGAAGGACCTGGTTTTCAATAAAGCTAGATCTTTTAAAACTGTAGTCAAGAGCTAGTCTTGTGGTAGTCTGTTTCAGTTTGTGATACACAGCACTGGTAGCAAGTGGATTTGGAAAACAACACAGAAATTATTCTCAATGTTTTATTTTGCCATGTGGTTTCTTGATGAAGCTTAAGAGCCGATATTACTGTACAAACTTGACTCCTGGAAGTTTGCTGGTTATCAGTATGTGTATTATTAGTGTGGAAAAACTTTCAGTTGTGTCAAAGACATATAGCATGAGAGAAAGATGAAGAGGGGCCATAATATACATGGTTTTTGTTGGTTTTGCTTTGTGAGATAGAATCTTCCTATGTAGCAGAATAGTGCCTTGAACTTGAGATCTTCTTGCCTTGGCATCTGTAGTACTAAGCGATCAGTGTGTGCCACCATGCCCAGGTGCAAATGTGTAATCTTTGCTCTGCTGCTATTTTTCATTGTTCCTATCACCTGAGTAAAAGATGAATGAAATAGGATCTCTAGTTAGAAATTTAGTGTTTTGTCACTGAGAACAATTGAAAGCCTAGAGGTGTAATAAAAGAAAGTATATTTTATAGAATAAAAATGATAAATTCTTTTAGGGCTTTAAAGGTGGCAAGGTATATATATATATATATATATATATATATATATATATATATATATATATATGTATATATCATAAAAATTGCTTGAGGAAAAGACTAGATTACGAAAAGTAAAATAAATAACACATATAAAACCCAGAATAGCTAAATTGTAGAATTTTGCAAGGCTTAAAATGTGTGAAATTAGACTTATATAATATAGCAAAAAAAAAAAAGAAAGAAAGAAAGAAAGAAGAAAAGAAAAGAAAAGAAAAGAAAAGAAAAGAAAAAGAAAAGAAAAAGAAACAAAACCCTATAAGTTCTTGCCCCAGCCTTTTCTAAAGGAACAGACTAGCAGAGTTCGTGTAGCCCATGCTTCCAGTATCCCGTGGTCCCCTTCCTGTACCAGGGGCAGCTCCTCTGACATGGAGCACCACTACAAAAAGCGCCAACGCTGTGGTTTGGATGTGGAGCAGAGGATAGTTGTTCCCATCTGTTGCTCAAGATTTCATGAGTCCTAAGAGCTTTCTGTGCCTTAAAGTTCTTCCAATTGAATTGATCACTTCCTATGCAGCTGGTGAAAATATAAGTATTGATATTAAATAAGCAGAAAGTCTCCCAATTCTCTTTATTGCGTTGCTTTTAAGTAATTATTTATATATTTTATAATAATGTTTTTGTTAATTATTTAAATCTTTCATATAATTATTTTGGTCATATATAACACCTGCAACTCTTCCCCAATCCACCCTACTTCCCTGCCCACTCAACTTCAAGTTCTGCTTTAAAAAATTAAGTCCAAGTTGTAGGCCCTAACTACTCTTGGGTGTCAGGCCTGTCCTGGAGCATGCTCAACATTCCAAGAGTTTCATTCTTAAAGAAAACAAATTCTCTCTTTCTAAGCATCATGCAAACACTCCTCAGTTCATGTTGTGACTTTGGGTCCGCTGCCACCTTCTCCGTGCTGACATTTTGTCTGACTTGAGCTCACTAGGTTCTTCCTCATGCAGGCTGCCATGTATTCTCGTTAACATGCTTTCAATTCGACGGTGTCATCTGACCTTTAAACACTCTGTCCTTGGCATTGACACTGCCACACTCATGTTGAGGATATGCAGTCTGCAGTGCATAAGTAGGAGTATCATTCCAATTCTATAGGCTACAGGATTCTGGTTTTCTTACCAGGAATGTATTTTGCATTGAGGTGCGGGTCTGTTTCCAACTGATACTGTTTGAGCGCCCACCCCATGTTGCCAATCCTACTACCTTATTGTAGGAGTGTTGTGATAAAAGAAAGAACGTTTGGCTGAAAAGCAATGAGTTTCCATTCATAAAATATTGGGTCGGCATTAAAACTTTTGGTCTGGAATTTTTTGTGCTATGAGAATGTTCTATTTTCTTTTGTCCCATTGGATTTTCCTGGTACCTGGCAAACAGAAAACATGTAGGTTTTCAGAGACATTTCTGCTCTGGGCTCAGTCATAGTGAGCTAGCCTCGGGTACTAGAAGATGGCTAATCATTGGATTCAATATCCTAAATCTAAGAAGGTAGCTCAGGACCATCTCAGTAGGCTACATTAGGGTAAAGTTGCCTCAGTATAGCTTGGGCATAAAGCTGCAGCTCATTGGCTTGAACCAAATATTTCAGTATCAGCAAAACTAGAAAAGCTAAGCGAATAAGACCTTTTCCCCTTCCATTTCCTAATAAGCACACAACATGGATTTGACTTCTAGCAGACAATATGGCTGTCTCTCTGTATCTGTTAATACAGTCAGGGTTGTACAGCTTATGGGCAACTCTGGAATTTGGATGATGACATCACAACTGTAATCAGACTTGCTGAACATCGAGTCAGAGAGTGCATAATGCACCTCACGTTGCTGTGACTGGCTCTTGCAAAACTTTTCCAAGCTATGGAAGCCATGTCCCCTGTTGGCATGGATGCTTACCTTCTTTGCCTTAAAGTCATTGGCAAAATACAGAGAGCTATGTTGAAGTCCAGAGGCGAATGGCCTTGAAGTTTCTCCTCCTCCTCCTCCTCCTCTTCTTCTTCTTCTTCTTCTTCTTCTTCTTCTTCTTCTTCTTCTTCTTCTTCTTCTTCTTCTTCTTCTTCTTCTTCTTCTCCTCCTCCTCCTCCTCCTCCTCCTCCTTCCATTCTGACTTCCATCATTTATCTAGTAACTGTTGGAGAGCTCCATTTGTGCCTCTCCAGAGACCTACCTCTATGAGATAAAGAGGTCAGGAGTGGAATCTCTACCAGCTCTTCTCAGGTTCAGCCTTTTACCGGGTTCCTTTACTTTGTCTCAAACCCTGGGGTTAGGAAGTAACATGAGCTTCCCTATAATCTAAGGCTGCACTGCTACGTTCGTAATTTTCTTACAGTTTTACATTCCACATAGAAGGAGTTATGTGTGGTGAGGGAGAATAGGAGTTAAGAGAGTCATCCCATCAGGGAGGAAATGGAGTAGAGACAATCACATGCCTTAGATCCATACCCCATCGTGCTCTCAGCTCAAAAGCTGCCATGCACATGTGTGAGTGCAGAGCTTTGTAAGCACATCACCCCAATAGCCAGTTGCTACCTCCTACCTGAGGAACAGGAAGCAGTGTGCGCAGCAGACGGCAGTTCTGTCTGACAGAGGCATTTGCCCTGTAACGCCCTGCCTATGGGTTGAGAACAACCTCCAGAAAACCCAGAAATCTGTCCACGTTGACAAAATAGATCTAAGACTAAACTCTTAACACCCACTTCCTCCCTCCTTGGAGGTAGACCACACTACAATTAATCTTCCATCGTGGGTAGCAATTCTCTGTCTCTGTCTCTGTCTCTGTCTCTGTCTTTCTCTCTCTCTCTGTCTCTCTGTCTCTGTCTGTCTCTGACTTAGAAGGAAAACACATACTATATAGGAGATGTATTTGCATAAAGACAGATCTTAAAAACATATGTTGTTATTGATAATTATTTGTGTAAGAAAATAAAAGGAGTCATACCTCTCCACCACTGAATTTGAAAGCTGAAGCCCTTACCAGCAAGAAACAGCTGGGCTTTCTGCCATGAAGAATGAGTTCAGAGGAGAAATTTTTATTTTGAAAGATATTCAAGAAAGATAATTGCTATTAAGACAGATTGGTCCCAATGTACCTAGCTATTCATGTATAAGCAAACTCAAGAAAAATAGTGACTTGTGTGTGTGTAACGTGTCTGCCTGTATATGTGCGTATGTGTGCACATGTGTCAGTGTGTGTGTGTGTGTGTGTGTGTGTGTGTGTGTGTACGTGTGTACCTGTGTGTGCCTTGCATATAAAGCTGAGTCTGAAGGCAGGGAGACATGACGCTGCTTGTCAGGTATGAGAGAGACAAGACCAGAGGCGCCGGGAAGCTTGACTACCGTGGAGTGTTCAGTTGAGACTTGTCTCTGCCCCATGGCCTGCAGCGTTTACGTAGAAATTGGGGATGCTTTTACCTGTTCCAAAGCCTTACCTGATCAGACTTGCCCAGGTCGGAGTTTGGGAAAAAAGTGTTTGAAGTAAACAGGAAAATTACTCACTGAGGTGCTGGGCTTTGCTGGCTCTGGCAAAGCTTTGATTTCTTTTCCCCCCTTTTCAGTTTTGGGACAGGAGACTTGGGGGGGGGGGCAGTCATTAAGGCACCGCTTGGGAAACAGAGCCCTGTGTTTGCCCTGTGCTACTCAGGGCGAAGATCTCACCTTCAAAACATTTAAGCTGGTGGATTTGTCCCTTGTTCTAATAAGGCATAACTCTGGAATTTCCCAGGAGGAATTTCGATGGAAAATTATGGGGGAAAAAATGAACGCTTCTACTGTGTACTCTGTATTGTGCTGTGTGTGGCCACTGTGCTGTTTCTAAAGGACAGACCCTTCCTAGCCAGTGGGGCCGTGGGTTTCTCAGCTTGTCGGTCACGTTCTTCCAGGTGCTCATTAAGACCATAAACTTGAGCAATTTGTGCACTGGAAAAGAGACACACAGCTTACTAGAAATGAGGAAAACCAAACAAAACAAGAATGCTACAAAACTAAAGGGAGAGAGAGAGAGAGTAAAATGTAAGTTTTAAAGGCTTTGTACAACAGTCTCAGATCCCTCCCCTCAGTCCTCTGACTTAGGAATAAATATCTTGTACTTTTTTGTTTTGTTTTTCCTGGCATCCATGTTGGAAAGGAATCTGGTGGCCAGCAAGATAACTCAAATGGAAGAATTCCCTGTGGTATGTGTATTCCCAGCTCCGGTGCCTTGGGCATCATGAATATAACAATAGAGCTCCAGTCTGGTCTTCCTGGGTGTGCAATCCCTGACTTCCCAGGGATTCGTGCCTACACTAGGGCAAAGCTGGGTTCAGACAATGACGAGACACTCTGTATACCCGAGTTAAGAAAGGCTCAGATTCTTGATCTGATGTTCCTGCTACTGGGGTCTGTATTGGAAGCCGCTCAAGTTGTTTCTTCCCAAGTGTGGTCATGACTTTCAAGACATCTTGCCCTTTGTTTACCCATATTCCACATTAAGAAAATGCCAACATTGAGAGAAAAGATCCTTTTGCTTAAGATATAAGACAATGGATCAACTGCACATGCACAACCTAGGAAGCCAAGGAACAGCAATGTTAAGAGGAAAAGATTTTTCCATCCATTGGTGAATGCACACAGTGCTGGAGGAAGGTGAGGACTGCCAGGATTCTTAATGGCAGTTTGTATGGAAGAGAAGTGACATTGCTTGCCAGACACCTAAGAGCGCTACACAAAGTTGCCATTTAGAAGGTAGAACTCTTCTAGAAATGGGAGAGGATTTTTTCCTTGTGATAGATATATAGACATTTTGACAGGGTTGGCTATATCTTTTGTTCCACGATCTAGACACTTAGTCCCTGGGCCGTCGCTGACTTCATTTACTGACTTGTTCTCAGTGTGCCTGTCTCACAACAAGCCCTCCTTGTGGCTGCCGCTGATCCAGCTCTTGAGAATAGTCCTCACTGCTTTTAGATGTTTTTCTCTCAATTGTCTAACATAAAAAGAAATCCATCTAACATGTCTCCGATTCTAGCTGATGGAAGGCCCGTTGTACATTAACTTCTAAATCTGTCACCTTTTGGGCAATGTTCCTTTTCAGGCTCTATTCTGAGTTACTAGTGACAATCACATTCTGTTTATAAAATGCCTTAGAATTTCCCAACACACACACACACACATGTGGCCATGTTGAATCTCTGTAACAGCCCTGCTGTGCTGGCAGGCATTTCCCTCATTTCTTTAAGAAAGAGTTATGTAACCTGTGCATCAGAGCAGGGCTAGCAGCCCCACCTGTGTGAGAGCACTGTGTCCTTTCACAGTGTGCTGGCCTTCTATTTAAAACTGTGCCCTGCAGCCAGAGGCAGCATTTCAGTATGGCCACAAAATGGCCTTTCTATTGCTTTCTTGCTTTATTCTTGAATCTTTTGATGCCTTCTAGTCCCTCTACACTGTACAGCCTCCCGGTTCCCTTCCTTTCTAGGAAATAATACCAGTAAGATACTGTAAGTGTTTAATGCAAAGGATGATGCATCTATGGCGTTCCTTAAATCACCTCCCTCCCTCCCTCCCTCCCTCGCTCCCTCCCTCCCTCCCTTCCTTCTTCCTCTATCCATAAGCTTCTTACTGTTTGCTTCCCCCTTCCTTCCTCCTTTTCTTTATTGCCTTTTCCCTTTCTCCTTTCTTTCTCCTGCTTCCTACCAAACTATGGCCCTACTATGCTCTCAAAATTGGTCATATGCAATCCTCCAGCCATAGATTCTCCATCAGCTGGGATGTCAGCCACATATTATCATGCTCAACTCGGCCTGGAGTAACTGCTGTTTCTAGCTTACATTGTTGTTTCCCTCATTACTTCTGTCGTCATTGAGTATACTTTTATCTCCATGGTATAGCCGGGTTGTGCTTTTAGCCGCCAGAGCTAACTAGAATATGGAGTTTAGAAAGAATGCAGACGAGGTGGGCAAGACGAAGCATGTTGCCATCTCAGATGAACTGGAAAGGAATAGGAAGTAATGCGATGATTAGCTGCTGAGAGATGTTGTAGGTAAAGGGCAGTGTGTGAAGTCTTTCCTTTGCCCCCTCCTCCCTGACCTCTCAGACACTTACATAATATAGGTCCACATAGTACCTAATTATCAGTTAGGTTCTTCCCACATGTGGTATTTGAATCAGCCTACTGGTGTTTTCCTTTCTTTCTCTACTTTTTTTTTCTTTTTAATGTTCAGATTCATCCCATGAACCTATCACCCCACCCTAGTCAGAATAGTGGCTAGACGTAAGTCAAAATGAATCTCTAGGAATTTGGTTTACAAATGTGTTATGTCATTCAAACAATGGTTCTGCTTTCTGACCTAGCAGTATCAGTGTGACGCGACTGCTGCTTGTTCCCACATCAACAGTGCTTCCTTCTATGGTTCACACTAGGACAAGCACTGGGTGGCCAAGATCTCCTTCTACACACTTCCAGATGGCTGCAGGTGATAATATTATCTTTACCTTAGATAGAGGACCCATATTCAACTCTGCGTGATGTCACCTGGCAAAGGTCACCCAGGGTGACATCCTGTGCTGTGTCTTGGGCAGGTCAGGGTCAGAGATTTGTGGCTTGGGAAAGGGGAGGGGGGTAGAACTTAGTTTTTTTTTTGTTGTTGTTGTTGTTGTTTTTTTTGAAAGTCTTGAGAATTTCTCTAAAGTACAGTCTTGGTTCACTTCAATAGCAAATGAGAAGTATATGTATCTCACAGGTAATTATGGATCTCCTGTGCAATCTGAAGGCTTGTCAAGGCCGCTGTACTGTGCATCTGTTCTGAGTTAGTTGCTCACCAAACATGCTTCCAGTTGTCTACTCTGTCTTATGATCCTGTTCCCAGTTTTCACCACACTGGAAGGGGTGGGGTTTTGGGGGTGGGAGATAACCGTTGAAGTTCATTAAAAGGTATGGATCTCAATTTTTTATGCTCTTGCAGCAATCCTCAAGGATGGATATGTCTATCCTAAGTTCAGGATATGGATGAAAACCTGAAATTAGCAATTAAACTCTTGTAGGAGTTAATCCAATTTTTCCCCTAAATTGAGTCAGAGAATGTTATTGATGTACTAAAAACAGCTGAGAGGCAGGTAGAGGAAGGAGGGAGGGAAAAGGGAGGGCATGATAGAAGGCTGAACCCACACACTTAGGGCTCAGAGGCCTGTGTTGAAGTTCTCACAAAGCTACAACCATGAGACATGTTAACAGCTCTCAAGTCTTCTCAATGCCTTCTTAGATTTGGAACTATGAAAGCACTTCGGGATTCAAGTTTGATCTCATTGTGTCTGTTACTGTCAATTACAGTTATAATTCATTTCTGGTGTATGTCATGAGTAAATATGTTGTTTTTTGTTTTCCAAAAGGTAGGGGAGAGATTTACTCTGCATGTATTCTCACACTAGTGGGTGGTACAGTAACTTGATCAGAGCAGGGATCTATAAATGAACGTGAACAATGGCATTGACATTGTGTGATGTCCTTATGTAGTATAAAGTTATGTATAGTTAATGCCCTGGATTCAAATCTGAATTTCTACCCTTATGCTACTGCAAACAAAGTCTCTATTTAAACCTCTAATCCCGAGAGTTAAATAAACAGGAGATTGAAGTGATCTATAAACTGGTGAGTGGTGACACTTTCTGTGGACACCAGTTATATGCCATTAGCTTCCATATCCTCGGTAATAATCACATATTTCCTCTTATCTAAGCGGCTTATCCAGCTTTCTAATAAGAAAAGGCAAATACCCCACAGACACCAGCAAATGACCATGACTGACTCCTTTTAGAGTAGGTGTATGGATGGAACTTCAAAGAAGCATTACTTCTACAAGGAAAGATAAAACTGCTGATGATGACTATAGTATCATGTTGTTAGAAATGCCTGGACTATCACACAGGAAGAGAGCTATAGATGCCCCCAGCACCAAATGGTTTTTCAACTCATTTCTATTCCAAAGGATATTGTTCTCATTAGGAGGCAGAGATTGAGGAATAGTTTGCCAGGAGGCATTTTAGAAAAGAGAGAGCGTAAGAGTAAGCAGAGAGTTCTATTATAGCAGCACTGAAGGCTAGGGAGGGAAGCCTCTTGGACTTTGACAGGGCCCTGTGGCAGTGCATGACCTGAGTCCCAGGAAGAACTTAATAAATAAAAGTAGCTTTCTTGATAAACTAAGGTCAGGTTGAGGAAAGAGAAGGGGCAAAAGGTTTGGGGGTTATTTGAGGTCACTTGGGAATCTCAGCGTCAGCCTGAGGGAAAGGAAGGACATTTTCCCAACCTGAGGGCAAGTGATGGCTAAGAGGACATCTCCTAGATCAGTGGTCCCCAACTGCTGTTACCCTTTAATACAGTTTCTCATGCTGTGGTGACCCCACGACCACAATCCTATTTCACTGCCATCTCACAACTGTACTTTTGCTACTGTTAGGAACCCTACTGTAAATATGAGATGTGCGGGATATCTGATATGTGGCCTCCAAAGGGGCCTGGATCTGAAGTTTGAGACCCATTGCCCTAGATGGCTGTGCAGCTTGTGTATGGAAGAGAAACGGTGTGACTGACAGAGATGGTGCGATAGAGGGGGAGGTTAGGAGATGGAGGGACGAAAGGAGGGAGGGAGGGGCAGAGAGTGGAGCAAAGCAAGACCTGTGTGTCTCTAGTTCCATGCAGCTTCCTTATCTGCCCCTCCATCATCCTGAGGACTTACAGGTGTTTCACAGGAGACAATTATAAGGTTGCAAATGAGAAGTTGTGGGTTTTAAATTCTCACTTACTCCTTATGTGAGGGGTGTGTGTGAGAAGTATAGTTTCTCTTCCCCTTACTCCTCCAGAGTGGAAGAATTTCACTGTAGAAACCTGCTTCTCCTCCTCACTGTGGTGAATACCTGGGATTGTTTTATTGAGGAAAACTGGTTTTCAAGTGTCTGGTCACCAGTGGCCTAAATCTATGCTAACAGGCAACTGTTCTTTCTGTCCTCTTTTACTATTTGTTAGATGAGCTAAGTCCTGCCCACTGAACAATACCAATATGCACTCGAACATGGGGAATTACATCATAAAGAATGAAACAGGGCATGAGGAAGGGGCATGTTGTAACCCCACCTCCAGACACACAACAGTCTTTTCTTTGGAAAGACTAAGCCAGTCTTTCCAAAGTTTCTTCTCAGCCCCACGAGTTATTAAAGTGTATGAACATTTAACTGCTCACACGGTAGACAATTCACCTGTCTCTAGCTTTCTGGCCCTGGTGAATGTGATTTTTGGTAATACGTTAAAAGTAGCTAACTATGTATTGAGGACCCGAAGACAAATGTCTCCCCTCTCACAGTCAGCTTTAAGAAGGTGACTGGGACCATATCCCTGGCCAGGTCTGGCTAACATGGGAACAGTGGCCGGCCGTCAAGACTAGACAAGAGGCCGTTTCACTCTGCTGAAGAGAATGTTGCAAAATCACCAAGCAAGTATGTCAAATCTTTCTTAACTGGCTTTCCAAACTCATATCCTTAGGCAAGTAGGAGGCTGGCAGACGCCACCCAGGCCCCTGCCCCTGCCCAAGGATGGTGCCAATATGCTTCCCTCCATCTGGGAAGGCAGAGCTGTCTCCCCATTGGTGGGTGCCCTCAGAGAGCCACAGAGTTGGCTAAGACCTCCAGTCAAGACCCAGGGCATGTTCCCCTCACCGGAAGTGCTTCTGCAGAATACATATCCAGTATCCCCTGATCCCCACCTGCCGGGCAGGGTGGACCCACGGCTTGGTCTTCAGAGTAGGGAGAAAGCAAGACATCCCACCTGCTTAATATCTGCATCTGCGGGTGAGGTCCCGGGAGGAATGTGCCGCTCCCAGCCTCAGCTCAGGTAATTAATCCCCACAACTGACAGGTGGCAACAGGCTGCCCTTTGGCTGGGGCTGTCAGGAAAAGTGCTGGAAGGAAAGATTTTTTTTCCAAACTATCAAGAGCACAATTCGTACATGTCTGGCAGCTAGACTACTGTGGCAGGAAGAGAGGTGGGGAGAAGGAGTCCCTGCCAGGTGGCTGTGGGGCCAGTGTGGGGATTTGTTCCAGCCTGACCCTTCCTACAGAGCCAGTAGTTTATGGTGGCCTGCGATCTGCCTGTGTGAGCTCACTTCCAAAGCCTTTCTTCTGTGCTGCAGATAGAGTTTGAAGGTGGAACAACTCATATATTACTCGGGAAGTTGGGTCCGAAGTGATCTTGCCCATATGATTCAGAAAGTCACTGGGAAGGTAGAGACTTTGTGCCCTTGACTTCCTGTTCCTAATTCCAGAAAGGAAGAAAGTATTGCCTGAATCACCTAGGAGCATAAGTAGCTGCTGCTTGATTTGTTTGTTTGTTTTGTTTTTGTTTTCTGTGCAGGGGGAAAAAGGGAGTTTAAGACAGGTTTCTCTGTGTAGCCTTGACAGTCCTGGAACTCACTCTGGTAGACCAGGCCTACGCCCAACTTTCAGAGATTCACCTGTCTCTGCCTCCACTTCTGGGATTTAAGGTGTGCGCCACCACTGCCCAATCCCACTACTCTGGCAGAGATAGACTGATCTCTGTGAGTTTGAGGCTAGCCTGGTCTACGGAGTGGTTCCCAGAACATCCAGGTCTAAATAGATATTTTGGGTTTTAACAAAACTTCTGATACTCACTCCCTCTCTGCCCCCTTTCCTTTCTGGTGTTTTGGTAAACTGTGCACCATAAAATACTTACCATATTGAATTTTGTTGAGACTCTTAAAAACAAAATCTATTCCTGGATGTGTATGCTGTTGTACTGTTTCTCCATTGAGTTTTTAGGGAATACAGTCCCTAGTTTAATATACTCATACACTCTTGTTATTCAATATGTTTTTCTCAGATCGAGCCTGTGTGGCTGAGTACAGTGCCTTTGCATGTTAGTAAATCAGATGTTGGGATTAATTTCCCAACCCCCGATGAAAACATGTAGGTCGTCATGTCATGTATGTCCATCTTCCTTCCATCGCAGTCTGCTGTGTGTGATTCTCTGTTTCCTGCCACGTACCAGCTCTTAATTTTCTCCTCCCTCAACCCTGAGTGGGTTTTGTGATTTTTTTCTTTTGTATTAATTCCAATTATGACTTCACCACACTCTTATAAATATGACTGTGCTCAAGGATATAGTTTACAAAGGAAGAATGAATTGGTCCCTGAGTGCTTCAAGGTAGCACTGAAACAATTGGAGACAGACTGCAAACTTGTGCTCTTAAGGGCTCATTTGGGATGTGTGGCTGTGGCTCCTGCTGACAGTGCCTGTTTTTCTTGTTGTGTGTTTTGGGGTACTTGATCCACTACAGAATACATTTGCCCTCTTGTGTTCTTTGTGGGTCTCTTCAAAGGGAAACTACAAATTGGAAGTTCATCTTACGTTTCTTCTTAGTGAAGGGGAGTTATCCTTTGGGTTATTTGTAAATTTGGATGCTTTTCTTTCTTAATTTTAAATCAACCTGAATCTACTCATAATCCAGGGAATAAAATAAGACTTCCCTATTTCTTGGTGGTTTTATGTATACATTAGATTTCTTTTCCTTTTCTTCAGATACAGATGTGTTCTTTGGGTAGGTGATCGGCTCCAATATTAGTAAGGAAAGGGTACATTTTTTTGTGTAGGTTGCCTCCCAATGGGTCATGATGTATGTGGTATTACATTCAAGGAGAATGTTAGAATATTTCCTTGTAGTAAAATACCATTGCAGATGTAGGTTGATGTAGAATGAAGGTTCTAGGATAGTTTTGACATTGTGCATTTGCTCCAATAAGAAGAAACATAGCCGGGCATGGTGGTGCACGCCTTTAATCCCAGCACTTGGGAGGCAGAGGCAGGCAGATTTGTGAGTTCAAGGCCAGCCTGGTCTACAATGTGAGTTCCAGGACAGCCAGGACTATACAGAGAAACCCTGTCTCGGAAAAAAAAAAAAAAGTAGAGACATGACGAGATGGGTTATTGATTAATCCTTGCAGGGAAGTTCATTCTACTCATATTGAGTTTAATATATTATTTTTTTTCCTGAAAATAACAAAGGAGATAATTTATCATTTGTTTTGTGCTATTTTGATAGAGCTGGGGAGGGAAGGTGTTAGCTGTGTGTGCAGGAAAGGGAACTGCTGAGAGCACATGCAGGTGTGTGCTGAGATTAGCTGGTATCTCTATGTTATACTGAATTACCAGTCTTGTAGCCAAGAGTGTGTAATATAGAATGTCACTGAGGCAGGTGCTGGCAGTGGGGTCCTCACCACCGGAATGCATTTCTGTCCCTCCCTTCTATTTGCAACATATTATTAAGCAAAGGAGCTGAATCTGCCCTTGTTTCTCCAAATCCCTTGGAATAATTTTATTTGAACATGATATTTGGCTTTAATCAGATCTTCTCTCTATATGCCAAACCTGTCCCCCTTTTTCCCCAAACAAAACAAAACTTCAGCAAAGCTTCTCTTTCTATGCGGTCAGAGATATTGTATAGCATGAGGGAATTTAACTTAGCCACCAGCTATCCAGCACCTTGCTTCCAGGCCACTGGACAAATAATTTCTTTATGTTGATATTTAAACTCCAGTGATTGCCTATGGGGAATTTGGTTGAGCCTTAACATGAAATTAGGCTCTTCCTTGTTGACCAAGAGCTGATGCCTCTTTTGCATGAACAGAGATTAGAATTACAGATGGCTATGTGTGCATTTATGTGCATGCTGATTCCTAGTTTTTCATGTGTTCCTAAAGTGGTTTTGCCAATATTTTATCTCATGTTTACAAGTCACTTGAGCAGTGCGACCCTGGAAACTGTTTTTTTTTTTTTTTTCTTTTAAGATTCATCATCAATGATAACATATTAAAAGTAGAATAACCACTGGCAACCCTGTCCAAACCACAGCCTATATGCAGCTCCCAGAAAATTATAAATGGCCTTTAAATATTACACTACTATTTTAATCATCTTGTAATCCTGTACAGGTCTCAGGCATGAGCTTTGTACAGGAGGATATATTGTCCCAATGTCAGAAAATTGTTATGCATGGGGTGGTAAGGTAGCTCAGTGGGTAAAGACATCACCTGCTCAAGCTCTGACCTAATTTAGTCCCCTAAATCCATGCAAAGGAGGAAGGAGTAAACTGACCCCATAAGGCTGTCCTCTGGCTTGCACATGCATACTGTGTCACAGGGTTGAGTCCCATACATACATTATAAATACAATACAACAACAACAACAATAATTTATATTCCTGCAAGATCGTCTCACTAAGTACCCTCATTTTTCCATCTGGATGACTAATTCAAAGTCTCAGGGAATTATGGGAGTTGTCTACACCTACTTAGGGTGTCACATTTTCTCAACTTCTTTGGGGAAGTCAATTACTTTTATTTCGGGAACCAAATTATTTCAAATGTCCTTTCTTCATTCCCCCACCCCTGTCTTCTCTATCATGGCATTCGGATGCATGATTTCACGTTTCACGTTAAGGCCCTCCTAGAGAGCCACACCTGCCCATGCTGCTTCACCTATGTCTGTTGCAGGATCAGCAGAAAGCAGCTGACTCATTCCAAGAGCGGGGGAATAGGTGGTTCAGCTAGTGGTGGACATTTTACGTTACAGTTACTTTTGACTCCAGTTTGAAAATGTGCTTACATTTAGGGAATAAAAGCACAACTCCCAGTGGGAGAAAAAAAAAATCAAAGCAGGAATGTGACAGGAAAGCAAATGGCAGTGTCCTTGTCGCCTTCTGAAAGTTGACAATGTTTCTAAAATATGGTCTCTCAGCAACTGTCTAGCTTCTGTGGTCACGTGCTCTTGTAACTGTGTGTTTATTTAAATTCACTGTTATCAAAAAGTAGTTCAACCTTGGGCCTCTGCTCTAAAGCTGTGTGATACTCAAGGAAGACCACTGGTCTGCAAGTCAAAGTTGGGCTGCCCAGGTCTTCTCCCTGGGCCTTCCACTTCTCATCTTTAAATCTAGATCTTTAATGCTAGACCCAATGATCTGATCCTGTTGCTCAAAACTGCCAGAGCTAACTTCCTAAGAAAAACTTAGCAAAAGTTTTATCTGAAGTTGACAGTGCCTTGAGGTATGGTGGTGGTAGAGACAGAATTGGGAGCCGACCTTAAAGATGCCATACTGATTTTCCTATGGAAACTCTGTAACTAGAATATGGTATATAAATCTCTTGCAAAAGTGGGGACATGGGCATTTACTTTCAGACGACCTGGGTTAGCCTCGGAATGCCTTCATTTCTTCCAGATGGAATGTGCTGTCATTTGCACCTCTGTTATCTCTGCTCTTTCTTCAGAATGTGTGTTGAAGTTGGAGAACTAATTTAATACCTGAGTTTCCTTTAAGCAAGTCCTTGATGGGAAAGGGTATTGCTATTGCTACAAGGCTGAGCCTGGTACAGAGAATGTGCCTGATACAGATTTGTTGAATTAATGGATGAGCATCACCTCTCTATGGCTATTTTATATCTGAAAATTAAAGGGAGAAGAAGGTTTGGACATAACACTATAATAATATTTCCTCCGGGCTCTGGCATATTTTGTGTTCTGTGGCTTCTGAAATCATAGGTCTGTCACAATTTCACAGGGTAATGATTCTCATTCTCCCTTTACAGAAGGAAAATATAAATTAGGGGGCTAGAGACTTAGCTCATTGAGAAGCACAAGTGGCTGCATTTTATCCACAGTGTGTGTGCAGAAGAGTGCGCACGCGCGCGCATTCACACACACACACACACACACACACAATCTATCTATCTCTATATTTAATACAATATGTTAATTAACATAATTAATACAAGCTAACATAGTTAACATGGTATCTAGAATTAATATATATATATATATATATATATAATATATTTAATAACATATATAGTGTTAATCATTTTAATTATTACTATGACTTAATGTCTGACAGAAACGTTTTTAAAAAAGATTAATTCATGGTTTTGGAGATTTCCCTCCATAACGGCAGGTAGTGCATCGTAGACCGTTACACACAATTGTAGGCATGAAACAGCATATAGATGATGGGAAAAGGCCAGAGCAGATTACAACCCCAGTGACCTACTTCTTCCAAATGGATCCTGCCTGCACAGTGCCACATCTATGGTCTATTCAAGTGTCTCAGCACATTAAGCCTTTAGACCAGAGCCTTCTTGCTCTAATGATGGTTACTAGTGTCCTCTCAAGCAGCTGAGGTGTGAGTTGCTAATCCAGAAATTTCTTAATCGAATCAAATTAATGATTAAAATTAAGCATCACAATTAAGATTTATCCCCATTGGCTTGTTTTTGGACAGAGTCCTTGTGTATCCCAGTCAGGTCTTAAACTTGCCCTCCCACCTGCTTCTCCCTTCTGAAAGTCAGGAACAGAGCTGTATATCACTTAGCTCAGTAGGAACCACTGTGAAGATTAAGAACAGAAAAAGCAAGTGACTTAGGATGCCCAGGTAGTTTCTAGCGTTTTAGCATTTTATGTCACTTCACATCTTTCATTAAGTACCATGTTATAAAGGAAGAATGCCCCCTTCTGTCATCTGGTTCTCTTCCATTGCTAACTGAATGAGTGATGTTTGTGCCTAGGAACATGGATGCAACTGCTTGAATAAGATGTGGGGAGTAGGAATAGGACTGTATTTCCAGATGCGTTTTAATCAGCTCTGTGGATGCATTTGCTGGCGGCTTGAATGTGGGTGGGTGGGGGGAGGTAAACGCAATCAGAGAAAGTAAAAAGAGAGAAAGTTCTTAGTGGGAGTGATCTCAAAGATGGGAAAGAAAAAGTCGATGCCCAACTGCAGCTGCTCATACTGTAAGGATCGAGAACCAAAATCGGGCAGGGAAAGAATGGAAAAGATGGGGAGATGGGGAAGAGGTGTGGACTTAGCACAGTACAGTCCTCTGTTTCCTTTATAAGAGGTATGCACAGAGCATCAGGAAATGTTATTTATAACAAAGATGCTAACAAAAACAATGGCAGTTGCTTCTTTCTTTTCTTTTGAAAATCAAACTGAATGCATAAGCTGGCTTGAACACAGGGCCCCTGATACTCAGTATTTCACCAAGTCAGTCAGTGGGGTCAGTGACAAATGGAGGAGAGGTAGGTTTGATTCTAGTCGAATAAAATAAAATAACATAAGGCAGCTCTGGAGTTAAGAAAGCAGTCTTGTGAAAGAGAAAAGGATCCAGTTCCAAAGCCAGGAAACAGACTCTTGTCTGACAAACAATTCTGGGCAACAATTACTGGATTAGAAGTCAAAAGACCAGCTTTAAGTCCTGCCTCTTCTGTTTATCCCACGTCTGTAGGCAGCCGTGCAAGCTTTCACAGATAGGAAAACATAAAAGGAGGCACCAGCATTAGCTCTGACTATATCTTAGTGTGTTCTTGGATGACAGTAAATACAAACTCTGAGTCTGTAGGGAAACCCAACATTAACTAAAGAGAATCAAGGTAAAAAGTCAAAGAAAATATCTTAGGAATTTCAAAAAAAAAAAAAGTATTCAGAAGGTGGCTTCTGTAGAAACGGATAAAATAGGCACTAAACCGTTGGAGAAAAAAAAATAATAAAGACAGGCCAACAGGCTAAGAGGAGAGGAGGCTGCTAAATGAGATGTAAATGGCGTAAGGAATGGCATTATTTTTAATGCAGAAGAGTTAGATCAGTATCTGAGGTAAAATACCAGGGAACTCACTGTGGGAAATGTTACATACAGGAGAGAACACAGCAGAGAGGCTCTCTCAAAATATTAACAAAAGGAAGAAACGTTCTCATGTCTTGAGACAGACAATGAGGTGGGGATAAAGAGAAATGAATGGTTGGTATTAATACATGGGATAGAATAAAACCAGAAGATTAGTCATCATGTTTTTAAGTTAAAACATAGGCATAGTATATTAAATTAGTGATTTTTTTTGTATGTTTCAGTTTATTTAAATGTTCATATACAAGGAAAAAGTTCTCTCAAAGCCTAGTGGGAGGACTCTCTGGCCTAGAGAATTAGCCTTTGGTAGAAGTAAGACTCTATTTGCAGTTGATATGATTGTAAGTTGCTGGAACAAGTAAGTGGAGTTAGCAGGGTTCCACAGTACATGGTCAACCCAGAAAAATAAGTTATTTAAGAAAAGCATAAATTCATGTCTCCACAATAAGTTGTGTACATAATTTATCCCTAGCAAAGCAAACCGGAAATAAAGAAATGATAAATAGAAGAATCCCACTGCTAGATAAAATAGAATATGACATATGCAAAGCCGTGTACACTATTCAAGAATATCACTAAAGGACATTGTGTAATATTCTGCCAGTTTGTGTAGAATTCCACAAAGGTGAAACTATAGTGAGCTGAAAACAAGCAGATGGTTGCTTGGAACTAGGGGTTGGGGGACAGGGTATTCACAGAGGCAAAGGGTCTTTGAGAAGAGATGGGAGCTATTCTCTATATGGAATGTGACTCTGATTATTCGACTCTGTACTCTTCAAAAGTCACCAAGTTAAATAGTTTAAAACTGCAAGAGTTTACAGAAAATAATATATCAGTAAAGCTGATTGAAGCAAAAGACAGCTACATGGAAAAAATATTTAAATGAATAAATTAGGCTTTGGAGTTCAGAAACCTCAAGCCAGAGTTGAAGATCAAATTAGAGATTAATTTTGGAAATCCCGGAAACAAAGAATCATATTGAAAACACTGTATGTGCTCAAATTTCAGTTTTTGCCAACATGAATCACCAAGGTGTTTAAAAATATTGACATAAATCCATACACTTCCCATTTTTTGCTATCTTGTATAAATGTGGAAAGCAGGGAAAGATGACAAGGCTATTTGCTAAGGGTTGAAGGAGGGGGCTAAGTCTGAGGGATTATTTAATCACGATAGGCTAGAGAGACTGAGTTTAGAACCAGAAAGTCATACGGAAATCATGGTGTCATCAGGACTCACTTGCTAGCCATGAAGGAAACAGAGGAATGGAGACTTGACTCTGCAAAGAAGGATCATGTCAGGTCTCTGCATTCCTCCAGCTTCTGTACTGTGGGTCTTGGGTTTAACCAGATGCAGTCAACATAGTACAGCTGGCCCTGGTCAGATGGTTTGATCTGATCAAATAGGAAACACTCTGTAGCAGACCTGGAGAATATGGAAAGGTAGCATCCCAGATGCAGGGCTATCTGGAGATCTCTAAATTTGCTCTGGCAGAACATAGAGAACAAAGAGAGAAAAGCAGAGTGTACCAGATGAGGAACAGCACACTTGAATTGTGAGGGTGTACAGATGATGTGCTTAAAGAGTTGGGTTGAAAAGTTTGAATCAGAAGCTGGAGAGATTGCTTAGAGGCTTCATGGTTAAGAGGACATATTGCTCTTGCAGACGACCTGGATATTGGTTCCCAGAACCCACATGGCATTTCACAACCATCTGTAGCACATTTCAGGGGAATCAAACTGAAGGCTTCTTCTGGTTTCTGCAGGTGGTACACACACATATGTACAAGCAAAACACATACATATACATAGAAACACATATATGTACAAGCAAAACACACACATACATAGAAACACATATGTACAAGCAAAAACATATACATAGAAATGAAATGGAAGGAAGGAAGGAAGGGAGAAAGGGAGAAAGAGAGGAAGAAAGAGAAGGAAAAGAAGAGAGAAAAGAAGACAAAGAAGAAGAAGAAGAAGAAGAAGAGAGAGAGAGAGAGAAAGAGAGTGAGTGTGAGAGAGTGAGTGAGTTTCTATTAGGCTGTTGGAAGTACAATAGGAAAGAGCTGGGCTTTAGAGAGATGAGAATTGGGTAGGCCAGATTACAAAGGCCCTTATATAGAGTCCTTAGCAAGTCACCTTAGAAGACACTTGGTTACCCTTGTCTTCCTCAGAGCCATAAGGCCACCAATACTAACAGAAAGCCCAGGTAGCCTTCCTTCTAGCCCAGTTTTTTTCAAAACTTGCTTTCTTTGTGCAAGCGCTGAAGTCAGTGGAAAATATCCTCTATGTTATTATCAGATAATAACCCTTTTGAGCTCCAGGGCAATGACCCCCGCAGTTGTGTACATTTGACGGTCATCCATAAAAGATCCCTGATGCAGTACATTAGAAAGGAGTCAAAGTCCATTTTCCCCCTTTCACATGAGAATAGAAAGATGAGCTGCTGTTACAGGAAAATGATGTGGAGCTATGCAATACCTGTGTTTCCTCAGGCAAGGCTTTTCTTTGCCTTAATTTTCTTATCTAGTAAATGGATGATGATGATGATGATGATGATGATGATGATGATGATGATGATGATGATAGAGGTCCATTATCTCTTATCTGCAATTCTGAATTCAAATAGCTCTAAATAGGAAACATGGTTTTCATCTGTTTTAATTTTCTAAGTTTGTAGGACAATCATCTGTAGATTAAATTCAACCCAAATTCAGAGGCTTAGAAGTCACTCCCTGGTCAGTGTGGATGCCCATGGTTTCTGCAGAGATGCTGGCATAGATCATGGAGTGCAGGCCTTATTCCTTGTGGCTGGTGTTCATGATAAACACTTCATGAACTTTCTTCCCTTTGTAATACATGAACAACTCCAGATACCGAATCCTCTGGCTCCAGGGACTCAGATAAGAGACCAATCATCCCTTCCTCATAGTTTTGAAAAGAGATTCACTTTCTAATAACAGTACTCATTATTGAGAGTCAGAAGATAGATTGCCAACCTACACCCCCAAAGATGAATAAGGGTCTGTGCTTGACAAAACCTTAACTTTGCCTTGCCTGCCCTCCCTCCCTCCCTCCCTCCCTCCCTCCCTCCCTCCTTTATTTCCTTCTTTCTCTTTCTTTTTTGAGGGAGTGTCTTTTTGTTTTTTGTTTTAAAACAATTCTATCACATATCCCAGGCCAGCCTCACAAACTTGCTCTGTAGTCAAGGATGACTTTAAAGTCTTGATTTTTCCTACAGTGACTTCACATTCAGTTTCTATGTTGTTAGGGAGTTAAACCAGGCAAGCCACTGACATGGACCCCAGCCCCAGAGCTCTCTTTTAGTATTATTTTGGCCCCTTTAGTCTTTGTGGCTCAGTTTATAGTATATTAATTACTACAGTGGATTCTCACTCTCAGGAACCTGTCCTGTTCTGAACATTTATTGTTTTTACTTACAGCCCTCAAATGCTTACAAGGAGACTTTGCTTACCTTCGGTTGTTAGTTGACAGATTTATTTATTTTTTCATTTTTCCTAAGGTTCATAATGTTTTCTGTAACACTCACAAGGATTATAGAAAGTATTTCTTGCAACTAAAACACAAATAGATATGCAGACTTCTTAGGCGCTCTGCATGGAAGTGAGTTCTTAATATGCCCTAACACGACATTTCTGTAAAGTCATCATTTTAGAACACAAGAGCAAGAACATTCATCTGCATTTCATTCAGCCTTTCTCAAGAAGAAACTTATTTCTGTGGTTGATTTTTTTTTCACACTTCCTTTACTTCAAGCTATGAAAAACCTTTTTACTGTGTTTAATCCCTGGCCTGTGGGCATGAAGGGCTGATTTCGCAATACTGTCCCAGCAATAAGAAATTTTAACTGAAAGTTTCATACACTGAAATGCTCGGAAGAAAACCAAGTGTTATTTAAATAAATATTCTGTTTCAAAAGGAAACAATACAGCACATTTTAATGGGATTTTTTTTTTTAAGTAGGTGTTGTCCTTTAGTCAGATTTGGGGTGGGTCATATAAAAAAATGAATCTCTTTGTGGTTCGGGCTCTGTCCTTGTGTCCCTTTCTCCCTGGGAGGAGGATGCTGCCAGCTTAGGCCAGCAACCTGTGGCCCTGTTTACCCTTGTTTGGATATGTGTTACTAGGTGCCCACTCTTGGCTGTGATTTCTAGTGCCTGGGTGGTTTTACCTCAGCATTGGAGTGAGCAGGAAAGCAACCACAAGTCATTGGCCCAGGAAGCTAGGGTGATAAGGTTTAACATGCAAAGGCAATCAGAAAAACACAGTTTCTACTCTGATTTTGAGGTAGCAAGAGGAGGCAACACAGGATAGGACTTTTCCTCTTACATTTTTGGCAGATGTTGCCATCTCTAAACCAGCTGATCCCCAGGGAATGTACCCTCCCTGAAGAAAAATAAGTATTAAGGAGCATTTTCCTCACATGGGATTGGACAGATCTGTACAGCTGCCTCCCTTCAGAACCATGAGTAGCTGCTTCCTAATCCACCGGCCATTTCGGGGAGAGGACCAAATGCTTCCCTCTGGTTTCTTTGTGTAGTCTCTCTCACAGCAGAACCACACAGTAAGTTGAGAACTTAGGGGCAACTCTTGTGGTGCGGTGCTTAGCTGTAGATCTCCTCAGTCTTTGCCAGATAGCCCATCTTAAAAAGAAGTTTTATGAACTCTAAATCCTACGAGTCTCTTATGAAGGGAAATTATAGTCATCTAACCAGAAAGCTTGAAACATTGTTTTCTGTTTATTTCTGGTACCCTGGTAAAGTTGTTCATAGTGTTATTATGTTCAATAAAAATTTTATCCTAGAACTTCATACAGTGTTTTAATCATATTCATTTCCCCTACCTCAACTTTCCCCAGATCAACCCAACTACCCAACTTCCTATCCCTCCTCCCTTCCATTAAAGTAGCAAGAATTGTCAATCTGATTAATAAATATAGCTTTCTATTACAAAGTTGACACGTGCCACGTTTGTATAAGCCAGAACTTAGCATATGGCTAGAAGGGCTTTCAAAAGTGGTTGTGTTTTTCTCCTTCTGATTTGAAGTATTATCTCATATTGGTTCTTTCTTCCTTCCTGTGGGGCCCTCTCCTCTCTAAGCAGTATTCCACTGAACTGAAGAAGCTGTACTGCCAGATTGCGAAGACGTGCCCCATTCAGATCAAGGTGATGACCCCACCCCCACAGGGCGCTGTCATCCGGGCCATGCCTGTCTACAAGAAAGCTGAGCATGTCACCGAGGTTGTGAAACGATGCCCTAACCATGAGCTGAGCCGAGAGTTCAATGAGGGTAAGACCAGCGGGGTTTTCTGGGATTCTGTACCTCTCCACTCAAGCTCTCCCCACTCAAGCTCTTTGATGGCAAAGAGGCTGGTTCTGATTTCAGGCTAAAAATAATGGCAAACAAATTTGTGGCTTCAACAGTAATTGAACTACTTATTACTTTGCTTTTCCAAATGTGAGTTTATAAGTAGACTCGCATGGGGGGTTGTTATGTCTGCCGTAGCCTTTGTCTTGGGTGCCTTTCCCAGAGCGATCTTTCAAGTTTAGAGGAATGGGAGGCTCGGGAAGAACAAAAGAAGGAGCACGAAAGAATCAATGTAACGAACAAATGGACAAGCAAAGGGAGAGGAAAAAAGAATAAAATTTGAGATGGCAAACAATGAGTAAATAAAAAGAAAGCAAATGGACAGTGGAAAGGAAGACAGGTGTCTGGGAGGGGGCTTGGGGACTCCTTTTCTGTTCCGTATCCATGTAGCATCTATACCAGTCTTCTGAGCCCCAGATCCAACAACAGCTTCCAAGGGTTTGAGTAGATCTTGCATAAGGCTTCCATGAAGAAAAGGGAGGCAATGAGCACTGGAAGCAGAAAGGAATCTTCAGAGTGTTGGAAGTGCAGAATGGGTTGCCAGTTAGAATGATCCCCAGAAAATGCCGAAAGCATAGATGTCAGGAAGCAGAGAAAGTAAGAATCTAGGACGCTGGCAAGACCCCATGAAAATTTCATGGAGGAAGAAAGAGGTAAAGATCTAGAAGATAAAAATGGAACCAAAGATCTCTGACAGATTTACACATTAATTTATATTCACATTTTTGTGTCTTGCTTTGTGCTTAACAATATACCATAAAGAATATCCCATACGTGCAGGCTTCATCCTCCGTTTGCCTAAATGTCCATGTTCCATCAAAATGACAAGATTTTTGCAAGTTTCCTTAGTTTTTCACTTAATATGGTTTCAATCAAAATAAATAATGCTGCAGCGAATATATTGGTATTCTTACTTTTTAGTTTTATTGAATAGTTTTCATAGACTGGAACGTCATAGCCAGTAATGACACCATTATGGTTCATAAGTCTCAAATCCGTTTCTTTTGGAGTGTTGCCAAACTTCACAGTTCTAGGACTGTGCCTGGGCTCTTTGTAAAACCTGCTCTCTTTTCTTGATTTCAACTTGGGCCTTTTTGTACACAGTAAAGCCAGAGAGTTTCTTATCTTTGTAACTAAGGCTAGGTCTAAAGATGGATTGAGAGAAAAAAATAAAGGTAAACAGTGCTCAACTTCTGGTATTCAGCTTGTCTTATTTCAGTGGTGGGGCTTGAACCCAGGGCTCTGTGTTTGGTAGGCATATATTCTATCACTGAGAATTATGCCCAGCCAACTTCTTCTCCTTCTCACTTAGTATTTTTGCCAGTCGAAGTCCTAGACTGTGTTTGTGTGTTTCCCATTTTTGCAAGGAAACCAGGAAATTTGTATTCATTGAATGATGTCCGAAATGAGGGATGAAGTTCTATGAGAATTTGAATGGTTAGCACCTTTAGCTACAAAGCTTAGACCCATGGCGTAGACACTGACCAGCTCTGTGTGCTTCCATCAAGTGTCAGGTGTCCTCCATGGTAGACACTGGCCACGAGGGGTGCCCTTTGCTCAAGGATGTGGGTTTCTTTTATGACTCCTTTCCATGCCATTTCATTCCATACTCTTGATTCCTAGGGTGTGTGAACTAACTAGTCAGTCCTTTTCTGACCCACAGGACAGATTGCCCCTCCCAGTCATCTGATTCGGGTAGAAGGGAACAGCCATGCCCAGTATGTAGAAGATCCTATCACGGGAAGGCAGAGCGTGCTGGTCCCTTATGAGCCACCACAGGTAAGCAGACCAACAAGGCAGAGGCAGACCTGCAGCTGAGACATAGCGCGGATTTGGTAACATGTGGGATCTAGCATTGATTACCGTGTTCACCCTTGTCATCAAATACATACAAAGCATTCTTTTCATATCTCTTATTCCCGTGTCACCTCTTTAAAGATCCTAAATGTGGGACTGGAGAGATGGCTAAGCAGTTAAGAGTGCTTGCTGCTTTCCCAAAGGACGTTGGTTCTATTTCCAACCCCACCCCAATACACATGGTTCCGCCACATACACACAGTGCACATGTAGCAAGCAGAATGCCCACACACATAAAAATGTGACTACCTCTCTTTTTTTAAATCTTGAATTAAAAAAAAAAAAAGAAAAGCATTGAATTAGCCTGGTAATATAGCCATGCTGCCCTCCTCAAAGCAGAGGGGGATGCTTGCAAGTCCATTTTATATAAAGCCTGGTTTGATCTAGATGACAGAGCATTTATAGTACATGTAAACAAATGCTATGGTTTTTTTGTTTTTATGGTAGATGTGAATGGGAGCAGCTACAGCATATCGTTTAACTGAAGTCTGCCTGAACAGATGGTCCATTTGCAAATGTGTGTGTAGCACAATAGACCCATGAAACATACACAGTAGTCACAGGACCGCAGGAGTAGCAGAGCTAATCTGCTGGAGTTATACCTAGATAACTATGGGCTCTTGGGCATGTGACTCACCCTCTCTGGGTTTCACATGCCTTGTGTGTAAATGAACAATATAGATGATTTAATTCTGAAGGTGTTCTAGCTCTAAGATATTCTTCATGAAGATGTACATTCAAACCTATGCAATTCTATTTTATCTTCAGAAGGAAAATATCACCCCCCCCCAAAGAATTGCTGCTAATGTTTGGCATATTTAAAAGAATCTCTCCTTTTCCAGAGATATCTGTGGGGTACTGAAGTGAGTAATTTGGGTGAGGTTGCAAAAGAGCAGGATCAAGGAGCCATGATCTAGTGGAATTCATCTTGCCTGAGTAGGCCCTGGGTTAGAAACATTAGTTTAGCCAGGCAATGGTGGCACATGCCTGATACCTGTAATTCCTACACTTGGGAGGCAGAGACAGGCGGATTTCTGAGTTTGAGGCCAGCCTGGTCTACAGAGTGAGTTCCAGGACAGCCAGGGCTACACAGAGAAACCCTGTCTCAGAAAAACAAAACAAAACAAAACAAAACAAACAACAAACAACAACAACAGCAACAAATAACAAAACAGAAAGAAACATTAGTTTGACGCTTTCTAGAAAGCAAGACAAAGAGAGCTAGCTCTCAAGAGGATTTTACAATAGCCCTTCCTAGAAGGAAACATGCCACCATTTGAAATGGAGTTCTAGAGGGCAGAGCAAAAGCCATGTTACATGTTACATCATGTATGGACATGTATGTTTCTTTCTCTCCCGTCTCAGGTTGGCACTGAATTCACAACAGTCCTGTACAATTTCATGTGTAACAGCAGCTGCGTCGGAGGAATGAACAGACGGCCAATTTTAATCATCGTTACTCTGGAAACCAGAGAGTAAGTGGCAGTGAGCAGAACCAAACTCATAAACAGCCAGGGGCCAAGGACCAAGCAGAATCCTTTGTTTTTTCACTGCCTTTGAGTTTAGGAAGAGAAGCCCCAGATTCAGTGCTTTGAGCTACAAATCCGCTGTAAACACTGAAAGATCTGAGAAAGTGGAGACAGGGAAGGGGGTGGGGTGGGGGTAGAGGAGGGGGACAAAAAGGAGCCAAGAGAGGCGGGTCATTCACTTCAGGCCCAAATTCTTGAAGTTTGACTGGAATTGTTTTGCAGAGACAGCGTTTGTTTTCATGTGGCCCCAAGGCATTTAACAGTTTCCTTGAGCAGTCTGAGCTGCCTGAGGGGGATTTTATCCAAGGACATCCCCTGGCTTAACTCAAGTTTCCTTCAAAATATGTAGCTAAATACAGCTGTTCAGCTAATGGCTTGGAGGTTCTTTACAGAAGAAATGGAATGTTCTTTATTCACATTGCTTGTGGCACGCAAACACTTTCCTGTTTTGCCTGGCGCTTTTGGGCACTTGTTCTGAAAAGCTATGCTAAAGGATGCGGGATTGGGGGGGGGGGGTGTCGTTGAGGGGGGCCCCCGGCAGGGTATGCATAAGATGATCAGTATAAGGAAAAATTGTGGGAGAACGCGAGGGAACTGTGACACCTGTAACCTTAACCTGTGATTCTTCTCTAATTTCCAGTGGGCAAGTCCTGGGCCGACGGTGCTTTGAGGCCCGGATCTGTGCTTGCCCAGGAAGAGACCGGAAGGCAGATGAAGACAGCATCAGAAAGCAGCAAGTATCGGACAGCGCAAAGAACGGCGATGGTACGAAGCGCCGTAAGTAGATGTAGTGGCCAGATGGGGCAGGGTCGAGTCTTCTCCAGATGTAGGACTCTGCACACAATGTTAGGAAGGCTGCGTAAGGAAAACTGTGAAGTTCGCCAATGAGCGTGATCAGAGGTCACAGAGCAAGTAAGAGTATCCCTAGCAGAAGTCGACCCGCAACAACTTGCTTAAACTACATCTTTAGCCAGAGGTCTTAGTATAAAATTCCTCAGAACATGACTTCCACACCAACAGCATCAGCAACATCTGGAAATCTGGCACATTCTCAGGCTCGCTCCAGACTTGTTGCATCAGAAACATCCAGTGGTTTGTTTTGTAAGCCCTCCGCCTGGGTCGAATGCTACCTAAAGCTCCAGGCATCGATTTATATTTCAGCTATTAAGCAGGAGGCTAAAATGGTACCTGCTCTCCTCGGAACTCTAAGGGGCAGTACCATCTAAGAACACATTTTCTTAGGTAGAGTCCAGGGATGCACAGATGTGGTCTCACTGAGCCTTGCAGTCACATGTTGAACAGAATGAGGTCTCAGTTACCTTATCATCTGTTCTTAAAGTTGGATTCTAATTCATTGATTTGTAATGGGGCATTTCTTGAAAAGCAAAGTACAAAATCGCGGAAGCAGAGATGCTCCCTCATGTGTATGCCATCATCTCAGTAAGTCCACACAGGGTCCTGAGGGCCAACAGGACACATCTGCAAAACCCTGTTCTGTGTGTTCTGTGTGTCTTATAGAGAAATATTATTCTAGAAAGCATTTTGCATCAATGTAAGCCTGATGACACTGCAATCAGTTTATTTGGGTTTTTGAAAAAAGAAATAAAAAGAGATTCCACTCCATACCCCACCCTGACCTGAAGATCTGTATCAGGCTGGAGGTGTTGAGCTCACATCAACTCTCTCCCTTCAGTGGTCCCTTGTTCTGGAATTTCAGGCATAAACTGCCATGCATAGTTTTCAACAAGTATTTTGAAGTAAATGTCTTCTTTTATATGACGGCTCTAATCTTATAATCTATTAGTATTCAGATGAATTAAAACTTGAATTGTTCTTTACAGGATATCCTATCACCACTGACTTCCAACTGTTGAACACGATATACTTTATCAATAAATTCCCCTCGTCTCCCAGATAATCCTTCAGACAGCTCAAATGTGTGATAGACACATATTTATAGTCTAACTTCACTTTTGCACCCATGGCTAGCAGAGAGCAATGGCCCATCGAACCTTGACTCCATTCTCCCTAACAATTGAGTGATTTATAGTAAGAACGGAATATCTGGATGTGGTGGAAATATCATTTTCCCACCCTGGATCCTGATTAATTAGATATTCTAACTTAAAAAACCTTAGTGATTCATCAATTGTTAATTCTGCTATTCCCCCTCCCTCTGTTGTACTATTACCAACACAGTCACATGTACCATGCACTTAACTCTTTCTGAAATGAATGCTCCAAGACATAATTTTTTTAATTAATTAATCAATTTGTTTGTTTAGGTCTCAAACACTGCTCCCCTTCCTGCTCCTTCCATCACCAAGGCCCTTCCCCTTCTTCTCGGAGAGGGTGGGATCCTCTCCTCCATGTCCCCCCCACTCTGTCACATCCTCTCCCACTGAAAAGTTTAACAAAGCAATAAATAAATAAAAAGAACTTTTCTTTTCTCGTAACAGCGTTACATAGACACACACAGGCAGCATGTAGTCAGAATGCCCCTCCTCATCCTGGCTTTGCCTTTTTCTATTGCCTTTTCTAGCTCTCCTCTATCTTCTTACTCTCTATAAAAGCAATTAGCATCAATTACATGGCACTTAGCACAGTCACCCTTCATCTCACAAGTTACTAGGCTGTTTGTATTTAGTATGTACCCTGAAATATCAGATTCACTACATTACTCCTTCAGTAACTCCCCAGGGTGAAACTTGTGTTTTTCTCCCCCCAGCTTTCCGTCAGAATACACATGGAATCCAGATGACTTCCATCAAGAAACGGAGATCCCCAGATGATGAGCTGCTTTACCTACCAGTGAGTCATCCACATATTCTCACGGGTGCTCCATTTGGCCTTCCTTGAATGCACATTTATTAATTAGATGGTCATCACCTGGTTACCTGGAGCAAGAGAGAAAGAACTCTCACACAGCTGGAGCCAGAACAACAAAGTGACTTAGATGATGTAGCTTGGGAGCTTGTGAACAGCAGCCACACATTTCTCCCAGTGCTGAAGGCTGGAAGTACAAGGTCAAGTTGCCCCTGGTCAGGTTCTGATGAAGGCCCTCTTCTGAAATGCTGCCATCTTCTGTGTATTGTCTTTCACAGGATAGAAACCTCTCTTTGGCAATCGTTTACAAGCATGCTAACCTCACCCACCAAGGCTCTCTCTTCACAACCTAAATAACCCGATAATACTTTGGAATTTAGGGGTTAGAGTATGAAACAGACAATGAAACACATTCAGTCATAGTGGCGGACGGATGCATAAAATAAAGCAAAGAAATTTTTCTTCATCAATCCTGAAGGTATCCTGTCTCTTGGAATATATTCATATTGTGAGCTAGTCTACTTACTCTTCCATTCTGTCAAAGCTGCCCTCATAATAGGACTTTTTAAATCAAATATCGAAAGTTAATTCACACGCCATTATTTGTGAGAGATAGAACTTTTTGGCACAGCCTTGCCATTTTTTAAATTTTTGTCATACGTAGTTCACAGAGTTGGTACTCCAGCAATTAGCTGTTCACCTTCAGAGGTGCACTGTGGTTATCTGATACATGACAACCACATGTAACAGTTCAGAGCAATCAATGTATCCATCTCTTTAAAAATTAATCATTTCTACATGCTGAGAACACTTGTCTTCTCTTAGGGAGTGTTATAAAGGAATCCAAGCAAGGCAGAATCCAGTCATATGGTCATATGTGAAGAGTCAGGAGGTTTGGCCCAGTTCTTTTTTTTTTTTTTTTTTTTGGTTTTGTGAGTCCGGGTTTCTCTGTATAGCCCTGGCTGTTCTGGAACTCACTTTGTAGACCAGGCTGGCTTCGAACTCAGAAATCCTCATGCCTCTGCCTCCTGAGTGCTGGGATTAAAGGCGTGCGCCACCACGCCCGGCTTTGGCCCAGTTCTTACATAAGACTTTCCATTGCTTCTACAGGGTCTCGAATGAGGTCACTTTACTAGGTTATGGTTAGAGCACATTGAGTCCTTACTGTCCTGGGTCCTTGCCACCCATTGCTATACTTCCTAAACTTTGTAAAATACTGGTGACCAGTACAACTCAGATGCCATCTAAGCTGACACAGGTGGCAGTGCCAGGAACAGTGACTGAGGCCGCTCAGCAGGTTCAGGTGTGCATGCTGCCTTCCCAGCCTTCCCAGCCCTGGCCCCCAGGGGAAATCTGACAGGGAAGGAGCAGAGGTTCTCAGTCTTGTTTCAAAAGCTCCTTATAGAAACTGAATTGTGACCCTTAGGAAAAGCATTACTCCCCATATCCTAATATTTTATGGAAATCCCAGTGTGTGCTCAAAGGAGTTACTATGATGAACTAAATCTAAAAGTAATGAACAATTAAGCAAAATGGATCTTATGGGATTTAAAAAAAAAAAAAAAAGAATCAATTTCTGCTGCTTGACCCAAGCAATGGGTAGAAAGTATGAAGCAGGTTTTATCTTCAAAGTATTTACATTCATCCTCTGACTGATGCAGCGCAGATGTGCCTAAGGTCCACAATGTGTTGCTCCCACCAGTTCTCATGTGGGCTGCTGGCTTCATCCTATCCCAGCCTTCTCTTCATTTTTAAAGTTTTAAGGAAGCTATCTTAAAAAGAGAGGCATACTTCATTCCTCCTGAAACCCCTTGTCATTCCAAAGACAGTTTATATTTCATGGTTGTTATGTTTTATAAAGTTGGAGATGAAACTGAATCATTGCTCTTAAGAGAAACATAGTATTGGCTTTCTATAAATCTCTGGTTCCAGATGGATGGAGCACCTTGTTTTGTGTATGTTTTTGTTTAAAGGTGTCATATTGACTATATGTTGTATATATAGGTTCATCCGTTGTAGTCAACAGCATGGTAACTCATTCTTGATTCAGGTTTGCCTAACATACGTATCTTCTCTGAATGGCACAGCACTGCCTCTTCGCCAATAGAGACAGTAATCAGCATTTTAGTTTGGAGCCCATGACAACAAAGTCATGAACAGAAACCACAAAAAGTATGAATTGTACAGCAGTAAGACCACTAGACAAAGACCAGTAGTTCACAACATGACAGCTGAAACAGGAGCAGAACCTCTCCTTGTTCACCTCCAGCTGGGAACATGCCGATGACTGAACTCATCTATGCCTGTGTGTTTGTAACTGGCTGAAATGTGCGAGCTATATTGCTATTCATGTTACAAATATGTATTCATGAGCAGGTGCATTTACCCATAAGGAATCCTCGAACAGTGAGAGTTGGCTGAGCTTTGGAGAGTCTGCAACTCTTCATCTTCTGTTTTCTGGCTTTTACGTACGTAGGTGAGAGGTCGTGAGACTTATGAAATGTTGTTGAAGATCAAAGAGTCACTGGAGCTCATGCAGTACCTCCCTCAGCACACGATCGAAACATACAGGCAGCAGCAGCAACAGCAGCACCAGCACCTACTTCAGAAACAGTGAGTGTGTCCCTGTCCTTTCAGAAGGCATGAACAAGGGTGACTGTCTTCCTCAGCAGTAGGTTTAAGGCAGATACCCTGAGACTACTTATAGTCTGTAATAGTTTAGACGGGATGGTTTGGCACTTTTTTTTTTAGTTTTCACCTTTTGTGTGCCTTGTAAACTTTCTCTGGGGAAGTTTCATTTGTGTTCTATTATGAGCCCCAGACTTGTACTAATACTTACTAATGCTCTATTCTAACGATGTCTATTTCAAAAATCCTTCACTCATCCCAGAGGACTGGCTCGCATCTCTCCTAGTATATACACGGTCCCATTTGCGGTAGCTAATGAATATCAAGGAGGTTTTTCTACAAGGAGGAGACTGTGTTGGCAAGGATTCTGAGACCTAGCCCTGTTCCTTGAAGGATGTCCCAGTGCAGGGCCCAGTAACAGCAAGTCTCTAAGTTTTAGCACCTTTGCTCTAGACTGTCTTTCAGTAATACACTTTCAAATGAATGGGAAAGATTTTGCAAGTCTATTAGCATATGCATACAATCTATTCATATGCTAAGTTTTACCTTCCTACCTGAAGCTTTGAGGATGTTAATTGTTTTGTAACTAGCAAGAAGAGAATATCTCTTCTGAAAGGATGGCAGATTGGCCAATCAGAGCCCTGTTCATACGTATCTTTTGGTGCTTAAATAGGATCGCTTGGGAGTTTAATACATTGTATATTAGTACAGGTGTTGCCAGAGAGTATCAGTAGATAAATGCCTATACTACAATTTTGACCCACTTGAGAAATTTCAAACACATTTCAGCTTAAAGAGAAATGATATAAAAAAATACCTTGACTGAGAAAAGAAGTTATTTTCTTTAAGTTACAGTGGTAATTTATTCTAATAGTCATAAGGTTCGCCTGAAGATAATCTTTAAAATAGAAATGCAAATAAATGACCAATAGTGGCTATTTTCTGATATTATTGTCTACTGCTTTGAAAAGCATAGTGAAAAGGGCTCTTACCGCTTCCTTTTTTATCAATACCGATGTTGCTAAGGAGACAAGAGTGCATCACTAATAGTCATAGGCGACTTCTGAGTAGTGAGGGGCAAAAGATTCAGAAGTGAGCATGCCCTCTTTTCAACTCAAAGTTGTTGAGCATTTAAGACCCTTATAGACTAGAAAGTTGAAACATGGAAGACTGGGATGGGAGCCTGGGAAGGGGGTGGATGTCGAGGAGTTCTGTCCTCAGACAAGGTCATAAATTACTTTCTGTTCCTTCTCAAAAACTTTGATTTTGCCAACGTAACACCAGTAGTATCCCATTACGTGTTAATTCCATTATGTGTTATGTTGAGCTAGTTCTGGGACTTCAGCTCTGGACTTGATCTCTCTGGTTAATGGAAAAGAACGGTCTGGCCCAGGGACTGATAAGCATCTTCATTTTCCTGTTAAGTGAGAGAATTACGTATTTTAGGCATCTTGGTGCAGATGATCTCTTATAACTCACCAGTTTTATTACTGTATCAGAACACTAGTAGATACTACATGAATGAGGGTGTCTATCCCATGAATACATTATTGTGGAGACTGAACCTTGTATTTGATATCATTTTTCTCATGTCATGATCGCCATCTCCTCCATGTTGAAAAGTGGAAGACCACTGGAAGCCCATGAGCCACATTATACAGCTTGCCAAGCAATCTTGCAGATAAATATGTTGCTCATCTTCCAGTGTCCATTGAAATGAAACCTCTGTTTGCTAGGCTCATCAGAAAGCTAATATGCATATTCTAGAGAGAATAGAAAATGTTCTGAAGTCAATATCTGACAGCAGCCTTTAATTGAGAACTTTCTCATCCTATGAAATCTAAGCATTTCTGCTTAGATATAATGCTCGTAGTGATGAAACTCCTTTGTTAGAGCACATTAAAATACTTGTCTTTAAAATAAAGATAAGAAGACTATGGCTCCTGGCTTACTGTACTGTAAATCAAAAGATGACTTCCAAACCAAAAATACCTTTGGAATCTTAAGAATTCTTTGAAAGTTTCAGGATTGTATAGATCAAATGGGGCCATTTAAGGAAGCATTGGTAGATTAAAGGAGAAAGAAAATAATCTATCTTTGTTTTATAGACTTTATGAATAAACTGGCTGAAATCTGGTCAGGGGCTCATGCTATATGTGTTGGTGTACATTGTGTAGGAGAAAATACAGAACTTGTATCTCTTATATCTTGTGTCAGGAGTTTTCCACAGTTAGTTTATTGATTGATTTGAATTTCTCCAAAGGTAGTTAATATTATTATTATTATTATTATTATTATTATTATTATTATTATCATCTATTCTTTATAGAGCAATCTATTCCACCGGAAAAGAAAAATGTATGGTTAAAGTTATGCTAGAAAAAAATGGTCTAAAACTTTTTAGGAACTCATTAGGAGTAGCTAAAGATGAATTGTGAGGATGTAGCTGCATAGCTCCTGGGTGTTCATTTGAAACAATCGTGTGCATGGTTTTGAGTTGGTGTCTCACAGCTGTGATAGCTTGTGCATGGAAAGCTAACAGACCGCAAAATGAGATCTTAGCTAAATACAGATGTTTGGTACAATTCTGCCTTTATACCATTACATGTACAAGGCTCCCTGATGATTGACATGAATCCAGTTGCTACAGTCTTGAGCTGAGATTGTTTTTTTTTTCCCCAGCTCTTTTATTTTCATGCAAATCTCTGAGAGAAGGAATGAGTAGACAAAGAAAAATGGAAATCTAATTTCCTAGCAATCATTTGAGAAGACTAAATCAACTTATAAAGTACCTATAATAGCCGTGATTTTCTTTCTAAAACGTAGCACTAATTTAATGCTGGTGAGGAATCAAAAAAATTTTTTTTAGAATAGAATGAAAATTTGTGGAAATCAATATGCTTCCTACAGGGTGGCAATAAAATATGTTCAGTCTAATTGCTCCTTTAAGTCTCCCATTCTGTGCTTCCTCTCTGCTTGCCGTGCATTTGTGCATGGGTTCGTTCGTTTGTTTGATTGTTTGTTTGTTTATTTATCTATTTATTTATAATCCTTCATAGTTACCTTCATGATCATAGGCTATATGGAAGCAAGATGTTTAAATTGAGTTGCTATGATTCATGTCATTATAGACTTATGCAGGCTTTACCCTGTTTAAGAAGAAATTATACTTCCATTAATATGTCCGTACAGGTACAGCCATAGACAGTTATGTTTATTAAAGCTGGAATCAGATGGAAGGGCAAATTGGATCCACTTACTATAATTATTATTATTTTAGTAGTAGTAGTAGTAGTAGTAGTAGTAGTAGTAGTAGTATTTACTAAATTCTACTCTCTTGCTGCTCCAGAGGCATGGATTCTTAATGGTACACTTAAGTTATTCGATATGTTTTAGCAATCCTTTGTTTTTAAAGACCCATGTGACTTGTGTTTGTATTTGTTGTGTTTCCCTGTTATTCGCCCTTCTCTCCCCTTCTATCTTCGGTCTAGTATGACTGTATTTTGCACAGCTGTCAGTTTTCTCTAGAAAACATTTTGTTTACTATAGCGTAGATTCCATTAACTTATAATATGCCCCATGATATCCTGAGATGCCCTTCTACAGTACGTCTGGATCATAGCTCCATAGTAACAGAAGCCAGACCATGCTGTGTCTGAGCAGCATCTTCAAGACTGCTTCTAGCCCCTCACACAAGCAGGGAAAACCAAGCAAGTCCACACAGCAGCTGAAGGTAGAACACCTTTAGAACCAAAGCTCTCTAACAGGCTCATGAATGTAAGGAGATGGTGTTTTCAAGATGATTAATGAATTTAGGAGAGAGTAAAAGACGCAGATATCCAAACTAATAGAAATCAAAAACGCACTTCTAAATTAGATTGTAAGGTCACCCATTTTCAGAAAGTTGGTTGGAACTTTCTAGCTCTATAGACTTAGAAACAACAGCAACAAACAACCTGGTAATCTCATGGCATTCAAACCGACAACTATAATAAAAATCTGAATTTTTAGAGTTGCCACAGGGCTACTCTTGAACTCCACAGCAAGATTATTGCGTGTTCAGGACTGAGGTTTACTAGCTCTGAGTTAGTGATGTCGAAGAACCTCAAAAGTTCATTAAATTCTATTCAATCACTTCTCCAAAGGAGCACATCTCCTTGTAGAACTGTCCTTGATTCTAGGTCCGAAAGTTTGAACCCATAGGGTGTATATAATCCTGCCTTCGCTTGAACACTGATGTGTTCAGTATGTGGCAACTGTATGAGGCTTTGCTACGAGAGACACTCCATCCAAGCTTTAAGCTTCCAAGCAAAGAAAACTGAAAGCTGAAGCTTTCTTAGGAATAACTTGCTTTCTCCATGATGTATGTTCAGGCATTTTTTTTTTTTTTTTGTAAAGATACCGATTCTCATTGCAGATTGAGTAGGGAAATGTCTTTGTTCCTTTGAAGGTACTAAACAAATAGGATTCAAAAAGCCAGTCTGGGAAACAGTTCCCAAACAGTTCACCAGGTTGCACAACCTTTAGCCAAATAAAAGGACTTATTCTTGGCATCCCATGGCATAATTGATTTCTTAATTATGCAAAAGTTGCTTTCATGAGTTTGATATATGCATTTATAGGCCAAGTTTGTGACTGAGAGGATTAAGGTATTTACCACCTCAATCTGGGCACACACAAAATGCTCATTAATAGTCTTTCCAGATGCGCGATGACGCAGCCCCTAACACTGATAAGATCATATTTCTTCAGACTTCAGAGTTTGGCTAGACAGACCAGCGATGAGGTATAATAATTGGGTCTGTGACATTTTTACAGAGGATCAAAGTTTACTCTTGTTTTTGTATTCCCTTTGTCAATTAATTGAGTCCAGTATACCCATGCCAAGCCCTATACTAAACACTGGACCTGCCTGTCACCATAATCCTCAAGTGAGTCACCTTATGTTAAGAAATGGAGATGACTGGGCCCCCAACTAACCCTTAGACAGGACCTGGGAAAGTGTATTTTGAAAAATATGATTCTGATGTAGCCTGCTGATTAGCTGTCCTGGCTTTCGCCTTGTGTCTTTTTTTACATAACTTGAGAATAGAACATTCTGGATGGTTTTAAAGGAGGATTTTAAAAGGAAAGGATTTTTAAGAGAAATGGCTTTTCAGATGCTCTGCTCCATCTGCACTATGATCATGAAGGTAGGAGAAGGGTGTGCTTCTGTGTTCATTTGATTTGGATTCCTGAGTCCTAAGCCTTCATTCTCTTTCTCTGGTTCCTCTCTACAGTCTCCTTTCAGCCTGCTTCAGGAATGAGCTTGTGGAGCCCCGGAGAGAAGCTCCAACACAGTCTGACGTCTTCTTTAGACATTCCAACCCCCCAAACCACTCCGTGTACCCATAGGGTCCCCATCTATGTGTTTGAGTTCATGTGCTTGTTGTGTTTCTGTGTGCGTTTGTGTGTATGCCCATGCGTGTAAGTGGTTCCAGCCCTCACATACAGGACTTGAAGACATTTTGGCTCAGAGACCCAGCTGCTCAAAGGCACACATCCACTAGTGAGAGAATCTTTGAAGGGACTCAAAATTTTACAAAGGAGAGATGCTTTCTGCACATTCTGTATCTTTAGATCCTGTCTTGGTTGGACAGGAGCTGCGACTGTGCTTGTCTGCGAGCTTTCTATGGTTTTCCCAGGAGGGAGGGGGGTCCATTGGGAAAGAGGCATTACAATGTTTATTGGAACCCTTTTCTGTTACCTTCTGTTGTGTTTCTAAAACTCATAATAAAGCTTTTGAGCAGGTCTCAAACTTTAGGCGTATTTTTAAGAAAATAAGAAAAAAGAATCTGTCATTGCCTGTGCCTAAGCAAGTTGTATTGACCGAGACACTTGGGCCTTTTGAATGCTGGAGTTACACTGTCTTCCTACATGAGGAGAAAGTTCACTAAGGCTTTACCAGGTCTGATCTCTGACACTGTATGTTAGCATTTGCTATGATAGTCTTCCTTGCATCGGGTCCTACTCCCCCATATTGTTGTTTAGGTGCCAAGGCTGGTAAGCTACTTTTGTGGTGTTAATGGGAGATAAAACTACCAGGCAAATATTGCCCACACTATTTGCTTACCATTATTCAGTGCTGGGAGAGTTCAAAGTCACCTCACCAAATCTATGATTAATGGGTTTAATTGGAGCTGCTAGCTTGAAACCCTGCCTACCATAAAACCAACCAGATTTCTCATTACTGTCCATGTGCATTATCTGGTAGACCTTCTCTCTGAGCAAATGATGTCTAAGGACACAGCTGTTAAAAAAAATCTATACTCCTAGCTACAAATTACATGTAGAGAGCTAAGTAAGTTCTCTTTCCTTTTAAAATAGTTTCCCAACTCAAAAAGAACTGACTGAATCCCTGTTTCCTTCTTCATCATCCCTGCCCCCTCCTACGCCAACCAGGTCACCAGTGTTTTGTTCTCTGTCACCAAGACAATCAATGATTTCTTAAGATTGAGGCTGCTGCTTTGTGGATGTGTGGTTTTAATTTTCAATAAACTTTTGCATCTTGGTTTATCTTGTAGTTTTTGTTTCCGTCTCTCTTGCTTCCCCAAGTAGAGTATATTCCCAGAATTTAAGTGCTGCAAATGCTCAGAATGGGTCTACAAAAGAAGGGGGAGAGGGCAGTCACTGTGGCCCTCTTCCCATTTCTCTTGGGATTTTATTAAAGATACTATATCCCAGGTTATCATTCTGAAGGATAGTTTCACCTTGAAATTCACAAATGAATTTCAAACAGATTTTAGCCCTGTGCGTAATTATAACCTAGGGTGCCAAAAGACATCTGAACAAGTCTTGAGTTTTGTTTCAAAGCACCAAATTTACTAAATTAAGTTTAAGCCAAGTTCCAATTTATTAGATAATTAGGTTTATGTGCCATAGACTTTAGAAAATATTTGGCCAGAGTGGGACAAACATCCGAAGTTTTGGGGGTTTAAATTTTTGTGTGTTCTGAACTTGGTATCAATGTAATTAATATTTCAAAGAAAGCTTTTTTTTTTAATGTACCAAAGTAACAGATAAAAACATAAGACAAAAATATCTTGACATGAGATTAAAGTATATTGGTAAATGGAGATGCCTTTGCTATATTTCAGTTGGTTAATTTGAGCCACATGTAGTTGGGGAAAGTGCTTAGATTTTAAAAATTTCTTTCAGAACTATTTTTCTCCTTTAGCCTATTCTCATGTAAAATTTTCATGTACTCCTAGTAACCTTTATATGCATGTTAATATTTAAAATGATGGAATATATTTTGACATTTTGGTTGGCCTTCTAAAGACCTCTTAGTGCCCTTGGTCTTTGGAAGCAAGATTACCCAACAGTCAGGCCACAGAGAAGGGGCTATTGGGAAATGCCTAGAAGAGGTATAATTATTTTTCTACAACTTTCTTTTAACCATCTTTAATATTCAGGATGTCCATCTTCAAAATTCCTTTCCTATTTCCACACTCAGCATTCTAGAATTGGCTTGGGAAATACATTTGTCCAATGTGTCACCAAATTTCAGCTAAGGGTTTTAATTAGTGTAGCGAAAAGAATTAAATCCAGAAGAAGAAGGAAGGAAGCATTGGAAAGCCATGGATAGAAGCTGGAACTTATCAGGAAGATTGTCCTTCCCAGCACAGCCATGAGAGGTAGAATCGAGTTGCCTAATTTCTAATTTCAGATCATTTAAAGCAACATCTTATTTCAGCAAAGCATACAGAAGCTTGTGGTTTTACTGTTAAGAACTAAGAATGCTAGACCAGAAACAATCGAAGTTGGTAGTTGAGAATTCAAAAGCACGTTTAAGGACCTAGGTTCAACCTGCACCATTGAAAACAGCAAAAGACCTGAGACTTCTCTTTACTAATAATACTTTCCCTCGAGACTAGAACTCTAGGAGACTTACCTCTTTTGTGTCCCTATGATACTCAGTTCCTAGCGAACTCTACACGAGTAAGCCTCTTCAGAAATGCCCTCCCATGGAAACCACAATACATTTTCCTGCAAAAAGCTGTTGTTACCACATTTTTGGTTATTTGACCTCTGGTTGGGGTGAGTGACAAGGACAGAGGGGACAAGTAAAGAAATCAATCAACATGGCATAGCTTCTGTTTTTGGTTTTATTTTGTCTGCTTAATTTGGGGGACTGTTTACTGCAGGACCATGGCTTTGCACTTGTTATGGCCAAGGAGTTGTCTAATTTTCAGGACCTTTGAATGGGTTGTGACTTTATTTGGGATCACACTTTTTCCTAAGTGTGTGATAGCTGTCCATTTCAGACACTGTAGAGTTAGTAATGGTCACGGTGTCATGACCTATGTCCTTGTGTCTGTAAGACTCATTTTTGTGTTCTAATACGTGCATTCAAGATTTATGACCCTTTTGCCATCCCAAATTATGTTTTATACTTACTCAAGTAAGAATCTGTGTCAACTCTGTCCACTTCTTCCTATAATTTCATAAGTTGGTACCCTCCATTCCCTTGATTGGATACTAGAGCATATATTGACCGTTCAGGGCTGTAAGGGAAGAGGAAAGGACCAAGATTCTTAGGTGTTTATAAGAGAGTGGACACTGTCAAGGACTCTCACATGATCTCCTTCAGACTTCACAGACACCCTTGCAGAGCCTGAGACTTGCCAGAAGAAAAGGAAGCTCAGCTGATTCTTGCACCAAATCCAGTCACTTTATACATTCAGCTCACATCTAGTATATAAGGAATATTTTGATTGGCTACAAAATTTGCATTCCTTCTCTGCTCATGGTTGTTCCTGACCTCTCTTCCTAAATTTACATCGATTATCGTGAAAAATAATAGTAGCTAACAAGGTAGTAAAATAAACAAAAAAACAAAACAAAGCAAAAAACAATGACCACAAAGGCAATCAAGTTTTCACAGGGTGTAGAAAAAAAGCAGGAAACTCTTAAAGTGTGTAGACAAGTGTAAACTTTGTCAGTGTATTTTTATCTTCCCGATTGTGGTTATTAATAGGTAAAACTATTCTTCTTATAAATTTTGACTGTGTGTTCAATGGCTCGGGGAGATGGAAAAGAATAAATATAGAATATATCCTGAATCTGGAATATGAATGACAAGCTTATAGCTACCTTCTCACTGCCCAAGGCAGATATAGAAGCACCAGCTGCTCACACCTCCCCACTACTGTGCTCTTGCTTCCCTGGACTAAGATATGGACTTATAAAAGCTTCTAGGTTATTCCGAATGTGCTGACTCCCCACCAGGTTCCTATCCATTGGTGGTATGGCATTAGAATGGCTTGGTAGCAGGTAGATTCCGGTTACATGGTGGTTGCCCCTTGTCTACCTTGGCTTTTTACATGTATCTTAATACTTCAACAATTTCTTGATCCTGCATTCTTGTTGTCCACCATCAATTTGTTTTTAGGGTCATGTCCCAAAATCAAGAGAAAAGAAAGAGAAAAAAGAATGGGCTAGGTGCCAGGAGAGTCATTTCTATCCTTAACCCATTCAACCAATGGGCAGTGGATACTAGACATTCGAGCATGTTTTTCTCTTAGAGTTTCATATTTACTTCTTTTACAGATGATATAGTAATTTATTGATCATGTGCTTCTATGTTATGGCATGATATGCTCTAGAATAGTGGCAGTCATTCAAACATGGGTGAAAGAGAGCCAAGTAACCTGGGTGTTTCCTAACTAGAAGGACTTATTGTATGATGCCTTTTGTACCACTTAAGAAAGGCTAAGGAAAATAAAAGTTAAAGCATTGTTATAAAATGTAGTAGCTTTTCAAAGTCGTTCTAATTTATACAAATACCTCTAGAGTATTTTGTTTGTTTTACCCTGGCTGGTGCTCACCACTGATATAGAAAGCAGGCTGCCCATTTTCAGCAACTATGGGGAATTCAGTGCATCTTCAAAAACTACCTTAAGTACAAATATTTAAAGCCGTCATTTAAAAATTTTTAAATATTTATTGAAAATTATATTGCATTTGTTTGTAACTTGCAGTTAGAAAGCATTCAATATTGATATCCCTTATCCATGCATATGGAACTAAAACTCACATGTGAATTTAAATTTGTCTGTTATTATAAATATGGGAATATGCTTGTTATAGAAAAAAGGTAGGTCAGAACAAAACAAAACAAAACATGGGGTTTGAGGAATTCTAAAAGAAAAGCTTTCCCAGCACAGGTCAGATACACACTCAAAGCCAAATCTTCACGCTGGCTATTACAGAAATGTTCTGACCGCTACAGTTGGTCCTGATTATTTCCTTTCTAGTTTTCATCTCAGCTCCAGAAGGAATGAAGGATTTTTATCTCTCTTAGAACCATTACTCTGTTAGCATCTTAAAAATAAAAACCATTACATTTTTTATTTCCTGGCACTAACAGTGTAGCACATACAGCAAGCGTGCATGGCTATATCTATAGTTATATAGCTATGCTTTTTTTATATAACTACTATATTTACTCACACACACGCACATACACAGGACTTGTAGAAATTCATTCCCATAGTGGCTTGAGTTCTAAGGTTCTATATAAAAGAGCTCTTAATATGGACTGTGTCCTCATGGCTCCTAAACAGCTAGGGAGGTGTCTTTGTACCTTGGGAGTTTCTGCGGGATAGTAGGGTATGGTGTCATATGCCTTGGATGATCAACTCATTCACATTTGCTGTGTATCTCAGATGGCCTGGAAATCTGTAAGTGGAAGGAAGGCCTCAGTTGCAAATTAAGTTTATTGTCTTTTTATAGTTTATCAGCCTGTGTGCTTTGCTTGCTTTTTTCTTTCCTTGCTGGTTTTTAAGACTTAATTTAAGTTGAAAATCAAAAGAGCGAAAAAGAAGATGGAGGGAACAGCAGAAGGAAAGTAGTATATGAATTTTCCCTCACGAATGAGATATTGAATACTCTACTATATACAGAAAATAGTGATTTTGTGATAGCTTTGGAGTCCCTTCCGGCAAGGAGAGTCTTGCATGGATGATAAACGAGTCTAGGTCATGAATTCTGAGAATTTGGCACATCCATAGTTCTAGGCCATGTTTCAATGCAATATCTGTTAAAAAATGACCAAGTCCTGTGTTTCGGTGTCCCATGTTGACCGTCGCTCCCTGTTTGTGTTCCTAGGACCTCCATGCAGTCTCAGTCTTCGTACGGCAACAGTTCCCCACCTCTGAACAAAATGAACAGCATGAACAAGCTGCCTTCCGTGAGCCAGCTTATCAACCCACAGCAGCGCAACGCCCTCACTCCCACCACCATGCCTGAGGGGATGGGAGCCAACAGTAAGCACACCTCTCTTCAGGTGCCAAAGGATGAGCAGGGCTAGGACAGGAGAAGAATGCTGTAGGGTGACAAGGACACTCTTCCCTAAGCTAAGGACTCCATACTACAGTAGGTAGAAGAGCCCAAAATTTGCTGGTGTTGCTTTCATGGTTAACCCTTCACTTTTGAGATATGAGGTTTCTTCACAAAATACCCTAGTAGAGGTAGATGTGAGGTGAGGGTAATCCCTTGGTAAGGATAAGGATCTCTGAAGCAAGAACAGCTCACTCCTAACAGCCTGGACAGAGGCCCAGCCCCAACCTCTTCTGACACCATACAAAAAGTCTCTGACGTGGAATGTAGCATGGTGTGCTAGGCTGAAAGTGTCAGAAAATCTATTCTTATCAGGACTTTTACAAAATTATCTATGCAACTACAGACAAGTCGGTTTTCTGCTTGTATGCAGTGTCTCTAAAATGACCATTTCACAGATTTAGCTAGTATTGGATGCATCTCTAGATTTATGGCCTTACTTTATTTAGTACATACACAATTGTAAGCAGGGAATCAATCTCTAAAGTGGTTTCTCCTTTACACCTGCACACATGAATTCTTCATAGTAACTAAGTGTGGGAATAGAAGGCAGTGCAAAAACTGGATCTAAGTAAATTGGAAAAAAATTGGCATATAGATCTTCTATGATCAAATTTCCCTTGTGTAGTATAAGTGAGTCTAGCAAAGGGGACAGAGACTTGAATGAAGCAAAGAATAGTAAGGAACCTGGATAAATGGCATAACAGAGCACTATATAGTTCCAAGAATCCTCTGTGAAAATACAAGGACCTGCCATCTGTTCCTTCAAAATCCCTAATTGTGACCAAACCTTTTGATTTCTTTTTCTCTGGAAAGCCCATGTTCATGTTCAGTGCAACAGCCTGGCAGCAGGGACTTTACCATAGGGATTTACAACAGTTATCACCATGATAATGTACCCTGAGGTCCCAAACCTGACAGTGAAAGGAGAAGACATTTGCTGTTATTTTCTTTCTTGTGACATAGGAACATCCCAGCTTGCTCTAGGGACAAGAGAGTGGTTATAAGAACTGCATTTCACATTTAGACAGCTTTCCACTCACTTACATTTTATTCATAGTTCACAAGTCTCCTCTGATGTACTAAGGCAAGTCTGAGGGGAGCCTATGAAGAAGCCATAGGGTTGTGTTTTGCCTTGTGTTTTGCAGCCTTCTTCACAGCAGGGGTCAGAGGTCCCTCCAACACCTCTGCCCCCTGACCACTATTCTAGTTATGAAAGTAGAAACAAATTGCATTCTTACTTTCTAGATATATTATTTTTTGCTTTTTGACTACTATTCAAAAACTTATTTCACACATTTTATTAGTCCTAAGTCTTGGGAGGGGTGGCAGAGTGGATGGGAGAGGTGTCGGTGAAGGTTTGAAGCTAATGGTATTGACAAATGCCAAACGCATTGGTGATATCAAGTCGGGTGTATTATACAACGGAGTTCGAATCCTGAGTTGCATTTTTTCTTGCTGGGCATAAAGCTCCCAGAATAATACTGTAGCAAGTTCCCCTGTCTCCAGATAGATCTTACTTACAGATGTTTCTTCAGGCATCTCACTGTAGATCCGGTCTCTATGCTATAGGAGATAAGTATAGTCAGAGAAACCAAAATACCACTCATTCTGACCAGAAGAAGGTGAAACATAGCAACTGAGTAGAAAAGAACAATTAGAAGAAAAGGATGGAAAGAGTGTCCTAGAAGAATAAGGGCTCAGAAATCTGTAATTAATTTGAAGTTCTGATTCTATGCTGCTTGATTACGTATAGAATGCATGAAGGGATATAGAGAAATTAATTCACCCCTCCCCGTAAACAAACACCACTACCACCAACATCACCAACACCAGCAACAAAAAACCCACAGGTTTTTGGTAATATTCAACAGGGTAAAGTAGTACATTAGGATGCTGTTGGTGATAATTAGTAACCCTTTCTATTCCTCCTGCTTCTCTTCAGTTCCTATGATGGGCACTCACATGCCAATGGCTGGAGACATGAATGGACTCAGCCCCACCCAAGCTCTCCCTCCCCCACTCTCCATGCCCTCGACCTCCCACTGCACCCCACCACCGCCCTACCCCACAGACTGCAGCATTGTCAGGTGAGTGTACAGCACGTGCCCCCAGGGTCGGTCCTCAGCCTCTGTGGGTGAAGAGTTAGACAACTGGCAAGATCGATACAATAGTTGAGGAGAGAGAATGCTGTCTTGTGATTTAAGGAAGACTAGTCTGATTGGTGTGGTGGTCAGTGTAGCTCTATCAAAAACTACAAGCATCGTGGGAAAAGTAGAAGCATACGCATGCACACAGGTTTCACACCTGTTTCTTTGCCTTCAGTTATCCCCTTCTCCTGCCTCCTGTTCTTATGGGGTTATTGTGGCTCCTGAACTGGTGCTCAGGACTGGGTTTCCCAGAGGGATGTAAACTGGCTCTGCTGCTCCCTTTCCTGCTCTCCAGGCCTCGCAGCTCTCGGCCACCATGGGACCATGATTTTGGAGTTGGATGTCTATAAAAAGTTTTAATATTAGCAAAAAAAAAAAAAAAAGTGAAATTTGAAGAAGCCTCTGCTACTCTGCTATGACACGGGGACACTCTGGGAAAGGGCCTCACGTATGGATAGAAGCTAACCAATCCTAAAAGGTGTTTCTTACAGAAGCATGCATAGCACCACAGTTTATGTTTACTGTATGCCTTCTGCTTCAAAGGAAGTATGCTTTATTCCTTTGGCCGCTGGTAGAGTATGTTTTGCCTGTGTGCAACTTTAGCCACAGAGACAGTGTAGTACATGCTTTAGCGCTACAGAAATTGGCCCTGGGATGGTAGTGACATCTGGTCACAGACCAGCATTACAAAGAAGAAAATCTCTGTTTTAAGGATATAAATCAAGACATATCAATGATATTCCGAAATATTTTCACTACCTGAAACATCCTAAGAGACCCCCAAACACAAAATAGCGAATATTGATATAACGAAATTTCCAAATTTTTGTGATCCTGGACTCAAGAGAATTGAGGGTCTGACCTCCCAACCTGCCACCTGTACTCACTGCAATGGCCCCTGGTGCATTTGTACCAAACCAAGGTACATCAAATTGCAGGCTGAAAAATCAGCACCTTCCGGAACACTTATGCTTGATTCGATGTCAGTTTACCTAAAGCGTGTACTTGTAGCACTCCTCGGACCTCAGCTCCAAGGCCCATCAGCTCTTCATTTGCTGCTAGTCTCTTATGCAGGGCATCCAAGGGCAAAATGTTGGGTTTTCCTTTATCTTGCCAATGCAGTTGGGGTGAACTTTCTTTTTCTGTTTCCTCCTTCCTCTTCCCTCCTCCCTCTGCAGTTTCTTAGCAAGGTTGGGCTGTTCATCATGTCTGGACTATTTCACGACCCAGGGGCTGACCACCATCTATCAGATTGAGCATTACTCCATGGATGTAAGTAAACTGCTAGACCTTTCTCTTGAGTAAAATTTCTTTATTTTTTTTCCTCCCCCCGTGGTACTTATGCCTTGTAGTTTCATCTAGGATAGATTTAAAATTTGTTTTGGGCATGCTTCTAATCTTCAGTTCTGATGGAACCCCTAAGCCTGTCAGAAACATTCTCCAGGTCAGAAGCTCGGCAATCAACATGCCTGATCCTTCAGCTCTGGCCCATTGCACCCAAGTATATTGCAAATTGAGAGATAGAACATTCAATTCATATGATTGAGAAATTTTAGTCTCAAGGCAGGTGACTGAAAACCTAACTGTTGGGAGGCTGAAGCAGGAGGATCACTTTAGCCCAGAAGTTTGAGACCTGCTTGGGCAACACAGTGAGACTTACTCAGAGATTGGTTAAAAATGTCCTCGTGAGTCTGTTTAAATCATCAGGCAGGAGAACAAAAAGGACATAGTGTGATTCTCATTTAATCACACAAATGACAAAATTATCATCGGCCATAGCACATTGATGGTGGAATCAGGAGGAGCCTGGCTGTAAATCTCTAGCTTATGACCCTGTTCACTGGGCTTTTTCATCTCTTCTTAAATTAAGGGTTTTAAGGGTGAGTCCGCTCTTCTTTTCACTGCTGATCCTTCACTCATTTTTTAATTCTGTCAGCCCTGCTCCATCTGCCCGTATCATCGGGAATGATTACAAGCCATGAGTTCAATCCTAGTCACAGATTTTAGTTGCAATGAAATTTGAGGCTGTTCCTCTGCCTCTCGGGCCCTCTGTTAATCCAACTGAGTTAGTAGTCACTTCTTTCTGACTCTGATATTCTTTGAAACAAACTGCATGTGATGGAGCTTTCTCTTGCTTTCCACCCTATATCTTGAACTTTTGCACACGTGGGAGCTACTTTCTCTGCTGCTTGCAGCAACCCGATCCTGCTCCTCCCTCCTCAGCCCCCCCACCCCCTCCAGCCCTCTTTGGCATTTACATCCTCAATTCTAGCTTCCAGATGGCACTTTGGACTGATGGGAGAAGCTTGTCACTGCCTCTGCTCCTGCTTCTGAAGCTGGGACTCCTTCCCCTCCTTGAGCACTGATGCTAGACATGTCCCTGCAGCAAGAGAGGTCCCCAGCTCCAGAGGGATTAGTGTAGGTGATACATTATACCCATCCCTCATAGTCCAGAAGTCATCCCTGGTGTCTCCTTGATAGACCATATCATAGGTAAAAACTATAGAGAACACTTTGGGAAGTTCTGATAGGACCTAGATAACATCGAAATCACCACTCCCCACTGACGAGAAAACAGAGTGGACCTGTATTTGAGAGGCACCTGTAGTAGCGGTCTATGTGGTGGAACACAAGTGTGCCCCCTCCCTATGCCTTTATGTAATACTTATTACTTGTGGACTTATCCCACATGAGGAGTGTCAGGATTCTCCTGGATCTATTCACATGCACAAGTAATTTCCACAACCCTTTCTCTGTTGCCATTGCCTTGTGAATGGTGCTGAGATCGCAAGAGTAATCTCATTCTCATTTGGGCTCATTCAGAGTTTCAGACGTATAGAGAGTGCACGAAGCAAAAGAGCACATGCTAACCTAATCGATTTGTGGATTATCTTCTTTATGGTGTTTTTTTTTTTCTCTACTACAGAAGTTAAAGTAGCAGTGGTTGTCTGAAACCCCTAGAATGGGACAACATGACAGCGTGTTGCAGGTTTCCCTGTCGGGAAATGTTAGAAAGCTATTCGGGTTTTCTCATCTTCCCCTCAGCGTCTTCCTGCTCGGTTCTGGAAACAGATACCTCGTGTGTCTTTGCAGCACTCAGTTATTTTAGTGTACCTTTCTGGTAGAGAAATGAGAATATGTTGGGTATCTTCAGATTTAAAGATGAGTTCATAATATGATGATAAACATTATACTGTGTGCTTTATAAACTGTATAACACCACTATACCAGCTCTTGCCTATGAACCCATAGTAATTAGAATGTAAAGATGTAATTGTATCCAAACCGTATAAGTAGGAAACTAAGACCAGATTGCCATCTGCAAGCTGCTTTCTGCCTGCCATGCTAATTCAATATTTATATGCATATTTAAACATTTTATATATATATATATATACTAAAGCCCATAGATGTAAGACATGTATATGAACCTACTTAAGACTGACCTACTGGAAAGGCCTCTTGTCCATCCTGTAGTACATAGATACAACTGCTGTGCATTTGATGTATTTTATTCACACACCAAACACCGTGAGACCTTTTACTCTACACATCACTTTTAGGCTCAAAAAAATATTCCTGAGGTCATAGTGTATTCACCTTGTTACAAAACTGCAAGGCCTGTTAGCCTAACCTTCAGTTTTGTTCTCCATAAAATAGATATAATAATATCCTGCACTGATTTTGGAAATCAATAGGATTATGGAAATAAACTAATCAGTTTGATGCCTGGCATGCAGGAAACTCAATCCCCATTAGAAATCTTTCCTTCTTCCCCCACTGTTGGTGATATCCCATTAATATTCTGTCCCAAAGATTTGAATCACTGAGAACCTTAGTTTTCCTTGAGACTTTTGCCTTCTCATTTAACTGCATTCTGCACTATTTTACACACAGTAAACTGAGGCCGGTGGAGAACAAGTATATCGTTATCAGTGATAATAAATTCAGATCATTTAAGCCAAAACACCAGAGAGTAAAACCAGTATGCGATAGAAATCTAGGTGTCTGCCTCCTAATACCTGGCTTCCTTCTCATTGCACAGGATTTGGCAAGTCTGAAGATCCCTGAGCAGTTCCGACATGCCATCTGGAAGGGCATCCTGGACCACAGGCAGCTGCATGACTTCTCCTCACCTCCGCATCTCCTGAGGACCCCAAGTGGTGCCTCTACTGTCAGTGTGGGCTCCAGTGAGACCCGTGGAGAACGCGTGATCGATGCCGTGCGCTTTACCCTCCGCCAGACCATCTCTTTCCCACCCCGTGATGAGTGGAATGATTTCAACTTTGACATGGATTCTCGTCGCAACAAGCAGCAACGCATCAAAGAGGAAGGAGAATGAGCGCCCATTGCGGGGTTCTTCCTGTCTTCTTCCACCTCCCAGCCTCTACAGGGCGCGCCTGCTTGATCCTCAGAGCCTTCTTACTAGCTCTTCTCCTTCTCCTTCTCAGTCTGGTTCCTAAAGGGACGGAGAATTAGGAGGCTACCTGTTACCTAAAGTCTGACCTGTCACCTGATTCTGATTCTGGCTTTAAGCCTTCAATACTCTTGCTTGCAAGATGCATTGACATTGCTAGATAGAAGTTAGCAAAGAAGCAGTAGGTCTCTTTAAGCGGTGGAGATCTCTCATTGACTTTTATAAAGCATTTTCAGCCTTATAGTCTAAGACTATATATATAAATATATAAATATCTGATATGTATTTTGGGTGGGGGGTGTTGAGTATTGTTTAAATGTAATTTAATGGAAATTGAGTTGCACTTATCATCCTTCTTTGGAATTTGCTTGTTTCGGATGGCTGATCTGTACTCCTTTCTCAGGGGTATCATGTATGGTGACAGATATCTAGAGTTGAATGGTCTATGTGAGGAACAATGATGTATAGGACCTCTCCTCATCCTTTGGATGGTTAGTGTTTAGCACATCAAACCTGTGGATGCATCCAGTGTGTTTACCATTGCTTCCTGTGAGGTAAAACTGTATATATGTACACGGTTTTCTCTGTCAGTATATTTTATGTTACTGGTGTCCATTCCAGTTAGGCTGGTTCACTCTGTGGCTATTACAAGCCACACTTTGTTTGCTTTGTCACACACTATAAGACAGGGCACCGTCTCTTGCTTTTGTTTGAGAATGAGGAATGCAGTTGTGTTGTGTTGTGTTGTGTTGTGTTTTATTATGTTTTGTTTTCTGGAAATTCTTAAATGGTCCAAGTCAGCCATTCCAAATATCTGATGAAATGTAGCCCAATATAGCAGTAGCCCTTTGAAATTTAAGGCCCAACACTCTAGTATTTATTAGAAAAATAAACATTTGCTGTCGTTAGAATAGCCTTTAAAAATAAATTTCACTGTTAGATAGACTAAGTAAGATAGACATTTGCTGCTGTTGTGAGAATTTGGGCCAATTAGAATGAATGAAATTTGTCAGGTTTTCATGGGGAGTTGTAATGTCTAATTAGAAAGATTCAGGAAAAATAAGAATGATTCAGAAATACTGAATCTCCATGAAAAGAAAAAAAGAAAGCGATCCCACCAAACTCTGAATTTAAGTTCCTTTTGAAGGGTGGAGTGATGGTAATGCTTGGGAAATGGACCTTTTAAAGACTTTCCTATCTATAAGACACGGCATGCACAGGCAAGTTTCTCTCTCCCCAAGGGCTAAAATAAGAATAGCGGCTTGGAAAATACAAACTTCATAGTGTAATTTTCACATAGCATGAGCTATTTTCCTCTTGATCATCAAGCTTCGTTCTTTTAGAAAGCAGAGGTGAAGACTCAGTTTTCCCGCCTGACACTTTCCAAGCTAGTGTAGACCAAGAAGTGTCTACAAACCCAGGGCAAACCTTTTCACCAAAACTGTTTAATCCACAGCCAGAAAGACTTGTTTCACACTTTGGGAAAGCTTTGCAACAGTGTTCCCCCTAGATGTTTTGGAAACATTTTGAGACAAGTATACTTTTTTTCCAGTCTAAACCAAGTGTTGTTTGTATGCTAATGAGCTCTACAATTGTCCCACACATTTTGTTAAATGGCTTTCATTGCACATAAGCTCCCATTTTTATTTTAAAGTGCAAATGGGCTAATAGGCCTGTGACGTGTAATGTATGAGTTTTGCCAGAAAATCATATCTTGTGTATATGTGTGTGTGTGAAATTGCTTACTATGCTGGTTTTGTTTGTTATGGCCTTCTCTTTGGGATAGTTGGGTTTTCCAGAACCACAGATGAAATTTTTTTTTGTTGCTATTTTTATATTTTTGCAGAAACACCATTTAGTGAGAATTCAATGTCAAATAAGACATGATACCTTAATTGTAAGAAGAAGGTGGGAAGGGAAAGTTGGTTTATTAATTTTTTTTAAATTTTGTATGCAAAAGCAAATGAGTCCTTAATTTCAACATTTTGTTGTGTTTAAATAATGATAAGCATCATGAATTTCTGTAACAAACTCACAGCTTTACAAATTCAATGGGTGGAGAAGAAAGCTGTGTCTTAGCCATGTTAGGAAGACAAATGGCTTCCGGTGTGTTGTGAGTATCTGAGCTGCTTCAGCACTGTTGGGGTGGCACAGGGGACTCTGTGGCATGTCAGCACTATTTAGGTGGCACTAGGGACTCTGAAATTCCTGTACTGTATTTGATGATTTCGGCATTAGCCATTAGCCATAGGTAGACACAGTTTCTCTCCTCACACCAGTGTTTTAGTGTGTGAGTAACCAGAGCTGTGGGGAAGAACATGGAGAACAGACATCTGCTGGATGCCTCTCAGTGGAGAACGGGATTCCTTCGCTTGGTGGTGAAGCAGATAGAATAGAAAGCAGGATTCTCTTTGTTAATCCAGTTAGCTTTTGTTTTCTTGATATTCCCCTGAATACGTTGACTATGAGAGATATGTGGGGGTTTTTTATTTTTATAATTGTACAAAATTAAGCAAATATCAAATGTTTTATATACTTTATTGATGTTTTTTTCAAAAGGTACTTTCTTATAGACATGATACTTTTTTACAGCTTCAGTTGCTTGTCTTTTGGTATTTTTGTGTTATGGGCTATGGTGAGCCAGAGGCAAATCTATAAGCCATTTTTGTTTGCCAGGACATGCAATAAAATTTAAAAATAAATGAAAATACACTGAGAAATTGTGTTCATATATGTGTGTCTGTGTGTTCATCCTTCTGACCTGTGGCCTTATTTCTCTTACTATAGAAAGAGAAAAAAATGCTTCAATTAAGTTCAAGAAGAATTTGCTGTCCAACTGGATGCTAGATTGCTATGTGTCTGAATTTAATTTTTGGATATTTATTTATTTTATCAAAAATAGATTTTTTATACAATTCTGATCATGGTTTCCTGTCCCTCATGGACTTCCAGATCTACCCTATCCAAGTCCACAACTTCTTTTTGTTTTCTCTCTTTAGAAAACAGGCCAAAATATGCAGAGACAACTGACACACAGAAAACCCATTAAAACCCCCCAAAGAGAAACCACAACATGTAAGCAAAAGACCTATAGGGTAAAAAATAACAATAATAAAATCCCAGACAAAGCACTATGAGACCAAAAATCTACCAAGATGCCATTGAGTTTGGATTGAGTTGGCAGTCTTCTGCTAGACATGGGGTCTGTCCTTGAGTGTGGCTTGTATAAGCCAGTGAAATTTCATTGTAGAAAATACAATTTTCCTTTACAAGAGATTGTCAATGGTAGATCGTGTCCACTGTCCCTTCTCGGTGCTAGGACCAGTATCTGTCTTGGACATGTGCAGTTCTTGGGCATGCTGTCACAGTATCTGAGTTCATATGTACATCAGTTCTGTAAAACACTCTTTGCTTGGTGTCTTTCCATCCCGCTGGATTTTGAAATCGTTCTGCCTCCTCTTCCCTGAGCTCTGAGGTTTGATGGAGACATCCCATTTAGCACAGGTGTTCTGAGGTCTCCTCTTGGTCTCTGCATATTGTCCAGTTGTGAGCCTTTGTATTTTTCCCTATCTACTGTGGGAGGAAGCTGCTCTGATGATGACTGAGCCAACATGTGTGTTCTATTGTTAACTATGTGACCACCCGATGAAGGTTATAAATACCCTCCTCAACACTGAAGGAATAAAGTTCAGATCACCCTGGTATGTGAGAGACACATTGCACAGAGTGGCCTCTGAGTGAAACAGACCAGGCACTGTCTTTTCAATAGGTACAAAAATCAGTAAAAGAAATGATTTCTAAAAAAAAAAAATGGTCTAATGATTTTTGATAAAAAAAATTTATCCTCTTGTAGATTGATGTAAGATGGTATGAAACCTAAAATATATCAAGAATTTTGCAAAATATTCGGTATATACATGAAGGACCTAGAATATACTAAAATCTGTCATGTCAGTGAAAGTAATTATGTTGTAAAAATGAAAACATATAGCCAAGAAAGGTGAATCTTACATTCTTTACTGAAAAGTGGTGGCAGTTTCTCTAAAACAAAGTGTTAACACCTATGTAAAAAAGAGAAAACTCAATTGTGCAAATGACTCACACTCATTATGCACCACAGAACATTGGACACCTGGTCTTCTTGTTGTTGAAAAGTTATAGGTGTGTACAATAGAACCAAATGTATTTTCTTTTCATAGATGATCTCTTAACCATTTTACAAACCAAAAGTATATATGGAAGGTATAATGATCTTGTTTCTTCATATCTTGAGAAATTTTCTTTCATGTTTTGGCATTATAGAAACTGTCGTATCCTTATTAATTGATTCTAACTATCGTCCTCCCAAAAGCCAAAACCATATTTTTCTTTCTTTTATTTTGAGATTATGATTTCTTCTTTCCCCTTTTCTCCCTCCAAATCCTACCACATACCCGTTCTTACTCTCTTTCAAACTCATGGCCTCTTTGTTCATTAAGTCTCACTGACCTTCTTTTATTTAAAATGATTGAGTTCATTCTAGGCTGTTCCATTTAATATGATAGCCACTTGCTATGTGTGACCATAGACCCATTAAATGGGGGTCCTCAAAATGAGATCATGAATGCACCATATACATAAACTTTCAGAGATTTATAATAAAATGAATGTAAAACCATTGTCCATTATTTAGTGTTGATCACATGCTGAAAAGATGGTATCTAAAGTTGAATTTCTTTAATTTTAAAAATTCCCTTTTTAGATGTGCTCACACATTATTGTGGCCTCTTTGTATTAACCAGCCTACAAAATTATCCAGTAAGATCACAGAAAGACAATGACATAAATACACATTTAAAAACATTCATAGTTTTATGCAGTGTTACCCATAAATGGTCAAGAAGGTTTGGAGGAATACAAAGTATAAAATTTCTGAAATCCGAATAATACTTTCTTTCTACAATGGTACAAAGATTAAAAGAGTCAAAAGAAGATAGATCAGGCTTGTTAAACTAGAAGACAAAAATAAACACAATGGTGAAATTAATCATAAAAAAATAATCCACAGATTAAGTCTTTATCTATGATGTCCGAAAGTTAGCTTCTTGCATACAAAGTTCAGTACATAAACAATCCAGGTCTATGGATAAAAATGATGACTTCATTTAGGGAGTTATTTGACAGGAAGAATTTAACCAGGTAATATTTTTGCAACCAAAACTGATATTCCGATGAGGACACGTGGTAGTATTCTCCTATCTCTAGTGATTCCTGGGGACCAAAAATTATGACATACTTTACAACTGCTCAGAACTAAGAAAAGGATATGACAAGGATCAGTGGAAACCAGCAGTTAATGGGAAACTTAACTTTGATATGAAAGCTCTAATTAGCGTTTGCAAATCTAAAGCAAAGAACATGGACACCCTCTCTTGCAAATAATAAGAATCTAAATAATTTTAGAATTTTAGATTTTCATGATGCAAATATTTAGATTGATGTCTATATATGTTTTTTATAATAAACAAAAGGTTTTTTTTTTTTTTTGGATGGTAGGGAGATTCTATGCAAACAATTCTTTTAGAGGAGCTTTGAAGTCCTGCAGGAGAGCTCATATTCTTTGAATATGGGATCCACAAGAGTTTTGGGTTAATTATTCTGACATGACAGATTAAGAAAAAGCCGAAAAATAGACACTTATGGTATTTTAGTTTACTTGCTTTGAATTATTTTAATTTTCAAAATGGGCATGATTTTGAGTTTTATGTTTATAATATTCCTCTGGGGGGGAGGTCAAAATAAAGGTTTTTCTGTTACAGACTCAAAGATATGCTGATTTGCAAGAAAGGCTTTGCCTTTTTGTATTTAGAAAAGGTGATTACTGTCTCTATACCTCACAGAGTAATATGGATCAGATATGATGAAGGGAGACCCACTGAAGAACTAGATTCCAGAGAATCAAAAAAAGTTATCTTCATGATACTAAAATTTTGTTTCAAGATTTCTATATTATAGAATATACAGCCTTGGTGAGTCTCATTGTCAGACATGCTGAACTGACCTGCTTTGAACTCCTGATCTCTTGGACTTTCAGCCAGATCCAGTCAAGACAGAGACATCAGAGACTAAAACAATGATTGGTGTGGCCTTCTTATGGCCACCCAACTCCCCTGTATTTCACCCTTCTTGCCCCTTCTATCCTCGGTCTAGTATGACTGTATTTTGCACAGCTGTCGGTTTTCTCTAGAAAACATTTTGTTTACTATGGTATAGATTCCATTAACTTATAATATGCCCCATGATACCCTTAGATGCACAAGATAAGGTGAGAGCCTGTGATTGGTCAGTGGAAAAGAAAGGCTGGTGGAGATTTTTAGAGATGAGAGAGAGAGAGAGAGAGACAGAGACAGAGACAGAGACAGAGACAGAGAGACAGGACAGAGAGGGGAAAGAAGGAAGAAGGAGGAAGAGAAAGACTATCCAGATTCTGCTTGGCTTTAATTAGCCACAGGTAGCTATGAATATCTTACAAGGGATGGATAATTACAGGACAATTTGTATTATCTAGGTGGGCAATTTATATCAATATCAATTGGCTCTGAGTTCATTGTGTGGGCATTTTGTGGGGTGAGAATTTACTGATATAATTCTAACTTATAAATTACAAGCCTCTAGAGTTTTGATTTTACTGGGTTACTGGGATTTGGGATGGTTGACCACATGGGGGTAGATGGCTGAAAATGTGAACAAAATCCACAACAAGAGAACCATGAGATGGGTGGTCACTGCTTGGGGCTAGCTATGGATGCATGTGGGGGTGGGGTGGGAGGGGGTTGTTGCTGGGGCCTGAGAGTAGCTGGCAATAGCGTAGGATGGTGAAATCTCTTTTGTAATATTTCCCTCAACACAAATATAAGGCCCCTGATCATAAGTATCACCAATAACAGTCAGATGAATGAGAAACTGCTATTCATAAGGCATGTTGCATGCCCAGTTCACAGGCAATTCATCTCATTAAAGTTAAGAAAATGAAAAATTAAGTTTTCTAGCTTGTTTTCTACTTCCCTTTAGTGTTTCTATTCCATTTATAAAATTACTAAAATGTTTTAATAGCTAAAGGACCAGGAAATGTGCTGTGAGATTGTGTCTCCTAGAAATGAGAGGGATGGTGTCAGCTGTAGTACCTCAGCACTATGGCCATGCAAACGACACTTGAATCCATGTAGCACCAAAAGATATGCTAACTGGGAAGGGGAGAATCTTACTGGATGAAGCACTGGATAGGTGGCGCACACCTTTTAATCCCAGCACTTGGGAAGCAGAGGCAGGCAGATTTCTGAGTTTGAGGCCAGCCTGGTCTACAAAGTGAGTTCCAGGACACCCAGGACCATACAGGAAGCCCTGTCTCGAAAAAACAAAAACAAAACAAACAAACAAAAAAATGCTGAGAGCAAGAAAATTAGTGTTCCCTAGAGATGAATTCTTCAACTGGTTATCCAATACCAATTGGTCAGCCCTGAAGTCATATAGATTTAAGCAACATTAAATGGGTTCAGCCGCTTATACATATCTGTTTACGCTCTTGTGTATGGATATGTTTATATGTCTGTGTATAAAATATATCATAAATGTAACAGCGACACAAAAAGCCATTATGAATTTGAGAAAGAGCAAGAGGAGAGGGACTGAAAAGAGCAATAAGGAGGAAATGATATCATTCTATCTTAACACTTTAAGACATTCCTAAAATATGAAAAATAGAGATTTATGAAAAAAGCCAGAATATAATGAATCATAAGAGCTCTTAACATCACTTATTTAACGTGAACCATAAGTTGTGAAGCCTAATTTTGAATACATCTGTTAGAACTATCTAAAATTTTCACAGGATATAGGTGATGCCATCTATAATTTAGCTTTATGTGATGTGCTTGTATTAGCTAATATGATAACACAACAATCCTAGATGGTATGGAGGCATTCGTGTTAGGAAGGTAAGGTTATGCAATAAAAGACCACATCAACAACAGTGGTACAGGCTAGACCTGGAGAATGCAGCCAGATTCTTGATTTGAACATCCGGAAACTAATACACGTGGCGCTCAGTCTCCCTTCAAATATCCTTTTTCATCCACATCTATTATTGTGACCAACCAGACAAATCAGAGTCCCACAGAGTCATCTGTATTCAGTATGTATTTTAAGCATTGGAAACTCATTCCTTCTTAAGAGAAACTTGCCACAGAGAGTGAGTGTCACATGGGTATGGTTCAGAAATGTGCAGTTCATCGGTTTAGAGCAGTGTTTTAAAAGTCATGTTGGGTGTGTCTTTGAAATTTATGAGATTTGTAACTCCCCACACTAAGTCCAAGTCTGTGTTTGTGCCAAGTGGGTGGCAAGTACTGGCAGGTGAACTTCCCTTTCATGGTTTTTATCTGAATTCTCGACCCACAACCTCAGAAGACAAGCATTTTGTAATCCAAATAAAAGTTAGATATAGAGAGAAAGGGAACAGGAAGTACTTTCAAGTAGAGAGAACTGAGATCAAAAATAACAGGAAATGAAGAATGCGATATGCGCACGACTCACTTGAGATTTGCTCTATGACACGGGAGCACAACTGCTTTATCTCTTGGATAAACTGGGATGATTTAATGCAAGGGGTGATTGCTGATCACTGGGTGCTACGTTCTATTGGTTAATCATTGTGCTCTTTGGTGTTTCAACTAAGTTCCTCTGAGCTGATCTAACAGCTTTTCAACTTATTATTGCCTTCATGATACTACTCTATCTCATTAATAATTAAAACCCATAGAAAGCATGTGAAAACACTTTTAATACTCGAATGTAGATGTTTTAAAAGAATGAGAGAGAAAAAAAAAAAAAAAAAAAAACCACAGAAGACCTATTGCCAGATCCTCGGCTGCAAAATGAATAGAGAATTCTGTCATGTCATTTCATGGGGCTTCCTGCCAAAGACACTTTGGAAATGAATAGGAACTTTGAGCTCAGAATTGTGGAAATTACAGTGTCATCCAGCACCAACACACTTGGTGTATTAATACAAAGGCTGACACTTTGTAAATATCCAGAAGAGAGATCAGAAAAAAGAGTGCCTGTGTGTAATTTATTTTCCACTACCTTTGAGAAGGGCAACACTATGTCCCTTACCTTTCTTTTTTCTTTTTCTCTGGACCCTTAAAGAATTGTGAGCCCAATTTACTTACTTCTAAACAGCACAGAGTGAGTAAAAGTCTGTTCAAATTTGCTGTGCACCATTCCTTTTTTCTGATTTCCTTCTTTCTCCCTGCAAAAGACACTCATGATAGATTTCGTTCTCCCCTCAAGCCCGTAGATCCCTGCTTAGCTGATAGTGGTCTTTGGTGGATTTGATGGACAGAGCAAAGACACTCTTTGGATATCACCATGTCTCAAACCTGACCTTGGGGATAGCTGCATGCTACCTGCTCCTTATAAATGCTCACCCTCAGGTCCATGACACCTTCAAGAGTCACATATGTAGTCACAAAATGCTATCCCTAGGCCTGACTTCACCAAAGCTCAGCAAAGGGTACCATGCTGTTCAGTAGCTGTCTAGTGTTTGGTCAGCATTGAGCAATCAGTGGGAGTTCTGTCTGCTCAGAGAGTGTCTAGCTTCTTCCCTTGGATAATATCCTATTCATCAGAGAGCAGCTTGGCCGCCTTTCTCTCCATCTTTCATCTCCTTCGCCTCATTACTTCTTGTCCTGAAGTACAATACCACAGCCTTTGCTCATCATCACAGCCTCTATAACACTTTGACCTCCCTTGGTGAGGGTGGCAGGAGAGTGAATGCCTGGTCTCTCCCATGATTGTAATGCATTCTTTCCCTCCCTGGGGAAAAGGTCTCCTCTGTCTCTTGGCTGAAAGATGATTTTCTTCCAGACTGCCCTCCAATTATTTCCAGGGTGCTTGCATAATAGCAATCTCTCTCCTTATGTTGAGTGTAATGGGTGTCTTCATGGTGAGGAAATCAGGGATGATGCATACTGGTAAGTGTGAGAAAATGATGCATACATTGATCTAAGCCAAAGATTTGTGCATATGCGGTGTCATGTGGTCTTGGTTCTCTTTGAATTTCCTGTCAAAAACATGACTCAGCTTCTTCTGATACTGTGCAAAGCAGTTCATAGTAAACCAGCTGACTCGTATCTTCAATTCCATTTTAGTGCAACCTCTCCTGACCTGTCCTTGCCTTATGCCTCTCTTCTAGGCCACAGCTCTTCCCTTGTTACTCTGTCTTTGTGGGACTTATCAAAGAAGACTTTGGAGTACAAGTGATTGCCTACTGCTGGCCCATTTCCACCTTCATGCTGGTTTTAGCCATAGACACTATGTCCAGGAAGCACTCTAGAACTCACATTATGGAGCTACTTGTAGATTTCACAGTCTTATTTATATGTATCACCTCCTGATGACTCTGCCAGTTGGTTCAATTTTTTTTCTTCTGTTTCTAAATGCAACACAGGATGTTCATTCATAGTACCTGGATAAATGATGGGCAACATTCTAGACTGCACCTGTAGAAAACAAACACCTGTGTGAGAGAGTGAGTGAGTGAGTGAGTGAGTGAGTGAGTGAGTGTGTGAGTGAGTGTGTGAGTGAGTGAATGAGTGTGTGAGTGAGTGTGTGAGTGAGTGAGTGAATGTGTGAGTGAGTGAGTGAGTGAGTGAGTGAGTGAGTGAGTGAGTGAGTGAGTGTGTGAGTGAGTGCCTTTGCCTGTCTGTCAAGAATTCCTTTTGGAAAATTTTGCTACTCCTTGGCGGAAGAAAAGTAGCATTCCTAATTTAAGCCTGGAGACCTTAGAGAAAGGGTTCTCAATTTGTAGGTCATGACCCCTTTGGCAAACCTCTGTCCTCAAAACTATTTAGATTGAGATTCTAACAGTAGCAAAATTGCTGCTATGCAGTAGCAACATGGATACATTCATGGTTTGGAGTCACCATACCATGAGGAATCCTATTAAATGGTCACAGAGTTAAGAAGGTTGAGAAGCATTGCCAAAGAGGGATGAGGACGAGGGTCTTCCTATGGCAACATCCCTTCACACTAGTATGTTAGCAACCAGAAGAGCCAACATCAACAAAGTGGAAAACAAATGAAAAGTTGCCTCTGTATCAACTTTAACAGAAATCTCTATGCATATCACTAGGAAAAACAGATAAAAACAAAAAGTGAATCCCATGCTGGCTAGTTTTATGTCATCTGAGAAAACAGGCCTTGTCACAAGATTTTCCATGTCCAATTACATTAGGGTAGCAGGAGGCCTGTGATTGGATATGGGAAAGGGAGGCAGAGCTAAAAGTTACAGAAACAGCATCAGAGAAAGAAGAGAAGGCCAAGATGGAGGCAGACATAAACTCGCATGGCTTTAACCAGCCACAGGTAGTTATGATATCATAAAGTTAGAATAACTGGTATAAAGCTTTTATCATTATCAATTGGTTCTGAATTTATTGTATTGGCATCTTGTAAATTGAGAATGTATTAAAACATAAATCTGGTTGGTTAATTATAAGCTTTAAGAGATTTGGTTATACTGGATAAATGGGTGTTGTGATGGCTGACCGTGGGGTGGACAGTCATTGCTTGGGGCTGGCAGCATCGATCTGCTAAGGGACTCAGGAGCTCCAGCCCAGAGAGACCTCCAAGTTGAGATCACCCAGCTAGAGCCATGTGGTCCACTGCTTGCCAGTAGATCGAAAAGGAAAGCCACAGCCTTTCATATATATATATATATATATATATATATATATATATATATATATATCCCACAACATGCCTCATCTGAGAAAACAGTGCATAAGAATAGGTTGACATAAGAATAGGTTGAAGGCAAGCCTGCAGGGCAGTTTCTTATTTAGTGATTGAAGGGGGCTTGTTTACCCTATAGTGGATGGTACCACCATCATGGTACCATTCACCACTCTATGATATAGACAGAGTGTATAAATAAATGTTTCATTTATGTACAGTTCATATATTTTGACTCACAGTGTTTATAAGAAATTCCGTATAAATTACCTTCCATAATGCTATGAGACAGAAAGGGCAGACAGAAGATACAAAGGGAGGGAAAATGTGAATAACGTGAATGTCTAAGTCAGAAAGCTGGTAGAATTGGGGTCACACCAAACCTTTCTGATTGAGTTCCTAGCTCCTATTCATGGTATAAGTGCCCTGAGTCATCTGATGACTTCTCATTGTGTCATACCTTTGGACTAAGCACACATACACCTAGGAAACTGAAAGCCTATGGTCTTGCCTTCGGCAAAGAGAGAGTATATTTTTAAAACCGTACGAGTTTTAGATTATATCCAACAATCCCAAATGCCTCAGGCTCCAGGCAAACATGAAGACCCCTGAGGAGCTTCCATTGCCAGCAAGGTGAAGCTTACCAGTGACTGAAGTCTACCAACCTTACTACTGAAAATGCCCTGCTATAATTCATTCTTCTCAGAGAATGGCTTTTGCGGTGTTCTCTAGTGGATGCCAACAACCATTTGCAGAATGAACAAACAGTCCTTGAATTTTCACTTTCATTTTGCATCTGTCCCACCACTTACTTCAGCACAATGCCTGGACCCAAAGCCGCTCATCTCAGTCACTTCCTCGTGTTTCATCTCTTAAGTGCTCAAATATTTCCTCCTTGCTGAAAGCCTCCACATGGGTACTGGAAACTGAACCTTGGTCCTCCACCAGAGCAACAAATATCCTTAACACTCGGCCATCTCTCCAGCCCAATCTCCTATATCTTTAAAATTATAAAATGCACATATATTAGAGAGAAGCCTCCACAAAGCCTCCGTTAGGCTTACAGACAGTGGGCCTCCCCTCTGTCCTTCTCTATGAAGCATGTCTCTGGCAAAGTCATGGCCAGTTGAGGAGAAGTGATGGTGCACCTTATTGATGTAGAGGCTCACAGCTATCTGTAACTCCAGTTCTGAGAGATGCAAATGTCTTCTTCTGACCTCTGAAGGCACCAAGCACACAGGTGATACACAGTTGCTCTTGCAGACAAACTAGGAACATACTGCAAAATCGATAAATTAAAAAAAATATGGAGAGTTGAAAAACAATGTTACTTGTATACCTATATAATCGACAGATATTATGATTGTTAATATTTAGTAGTATATATGTAAGATCTGGGTTTACCTGTTTGGTTCACATTGTCTCCAGCCTGGGATACACTTGAACATACATATATACAACCAGTATCAATGAAACACCTTACAATGTAATACTGTACTGTAAATTGCTTGGAGAAACATGCTTTGGAAAGGAGATCAGGAGAATGTCAGAGGAAATCAGCCTGTGGACTCTTTTATATAGAGACCATAAGAACAATCTCCTAATGATATGCCAATATAGGAGGCCTTCCCTTACTTCCCAACATCCATGCTGAAGAAGCCCATACCAATCTGTGTTCCCAGATGCTCTGAGTGGTGACATTTTAGAATATCGACAACAGTGAACTCACATGGACCTTGTGAATCTACTGTTAGCAGTGCTTTTCAACCACATACCATGAGTTGATCATCTAAGATCATGGGGCCAGTCAACAATTGATTTGAGTTACCACCTAAGTTTCTTTTTTATGCTCCTCTCAGTATTCTATCATGGTACGATAGCTTAGCATTCTGAAGCTTTCCCCTGACTTTCTTGGACAAGGCATGTTCCAGTTCAGCTTGAACCACTAGTATATCAGTAAGATCTTACAGATGAATTCTGCCTTATGTTATTGAGTGAGCCTGCGTCTGTATTCATTGTTCCCGTTCTGCGTGGCACAAAGGCAAATCTGTGTCTTCCTAGTGGGCTGTCTAGATGAAGGAAAATAAATATGGCTCATTACGGTTACCTCAGGTGGTCACTGTGTGCCACTTTACCCATATAGTGTTGTTTCTAAGATACTTTAGAGACAGATAACAAAAAGGAAGTGGATTTCTGTGGGCCTGGATGGAGAGCCAGACTCATCAAAGCTAGGGAACGCTTTATTCTTCAAAGACCTTAAGCATTCATATTGTTCCAGTTTAGCTAAAGCCTGCTTTGAAAAGGGACCTGGGATGCATTTTCCACTAAGTTAATCCCACTGAAAGCTTCTTCAATTAAGTCAAGCTTTAGGGTCCAAGAAATAGACAAGTGAATTAAGCCTCTGTGACTCAGCTCCTCCTTCCCCGTTGCACAGTCAGGAATGTGAGGAGGAAATGAGTTAGATCAAATCTATGCTCCAGATCCATGAAGGAAGGAACCTGGCCCTAAACACACCCAAGATGCTTTTCCAACAGAATAGCTGTGCATTACAGTAAGTCTACTCTAGTACTTGGTCCCAGTGAGTAAGTATCTCACATTTATGAGTCTGGAAAGAAGATGAATAAGAGAAAGGCACGTACCCATGCAAAGGGGGTTTGGGTGGAGCCAGCATTTGGCATTACCAGGAACTGGCTGATTCATTACCACAGACGAGTACCCCTGCTGTCATTTAGGAAATACAAACACAGAACGTAGAACTGATGTCTTTATACCGGTCCAATGGAAAATGGTCTGAGAGTGCAATAAATGATAGGGAACTGATTAGTTCATATTGTTGTTCCTCTTATAGGGCTGCAGACCCCTTCAGCTCCTGGGGTATTTTCTCTAGCTCCTCCATTGGGGGCCCTGTGTTCCATCATATAGATGACTGTGAACATCCACTTCTATTTTTCTATATGTTCTCATTTTTTAACTCTTATCCCTTCTTACTGAGGTCAGATGAAAATTCAAATTAGATTTAATTTGAATTTTCTATTGCTGAATATACCACAGAGTTTGGGAACATGAAGAAATCAAAATTGTATCCTGATACTAACCTGGAGGCTTCATTCTTGTTGGCTACTTTCATATCCTGCAGTGTTATGTGCTTGTTACTGGGGTGTGGGGAACAAAGGGATGTAACCAGCAGTCTCATTCGGCTGAAATCCTGAGTGCTACAGTAATGACTGGCCTGACAAGACATACTCACTTGCGCAGTAGTGGTGTATTATGTTATAGGAGCAACCACCTACTTCGGATTGGATTTAAAGCTCACCCTAAAAGAATGGAACTCATACTTAGTATGGCTAAGTACACCAAAAATCTATGGGTTAGCTAGATCTAGTTGGACTTTCTGATCATTTTATGTGGTGGTCTAAGTTGTTATTGGGGCCTCAAGTCCATTCGGTCTATACATTCAGGTCACACTCAGGATGCTCCAGTCCTATCGTATCCGCAGTCATCAGTCCATGATCCCTGTTTTTCAGAAGTTTTGTTTCTCCCATGTTTGTGGGCAATACCAGGACTACAGCCTTAACTCTTTAATGCTGTCTGGGTTCTGTCTGCCAACACTCATGAATAATATGTCCATATAAATTCTTAGTATGTTGGATCCAGTAGCATGGCTGTTCTCTCTTATGAATACATAGGTATATTCTCATCTTTTTTAAATTGTGGGGGAGGAGTTGAAGCAGAGATTACGAAAGAACACTCCTTTACTGGCTTGTTGTCTGTGACTAACTTACACAGTCTGCTTTCCTATTCAATATCACCTGCCCAAGGGTGGCGCTGCCCACAGTGAGCTGTGCCTTCCCACATCAATCACTAATCTGGAAAACGCCTGACCAACTTGCCTCTAGGCCAGTCTTATGCGATCATTTCCGTAATTGAGAATTTCTCTTCCCAAACTCTGGTTTCTACCAAGTAGACAAAAATCCAACCATGACAGTTGAAAATTAACAAGAGACAACGTTGAGGGCCCAAGGGTCTTGTCTGCTCCACAATCATACAATAATTTATAAAAACCATTGTCTTAGCCTCCTTCTCAGGAGAAGCCAAAATAAAATTATAGAAATATGTGGGACTAGTCCTCACTCTCAGAAATGTAACAAATTGATTTTGGAAATAAGAAAGAATTGGTAGAAATATAAAACGTGAGAGCCCAAACTGTTGAAAGTCTAAGACATTAAGGAAACACCAAGAAATGGCAGAGAGACTCTAGCTAATGGGATAGGAGGAGCACCAGCAATGGGATAGGAGGAGCACCAGCAATGGGATAGGAGGAGCACCAGCAATGGGATAGGAGGGAGCACCAGCAATGGGATAGGAGGGAGCACCAGCAATGGGATAGGAGGGAGCACCAGCAATGGGATAGGAGGGAGCACCAGCAATGGGATAGGTGGGAGCACCAGTGAGGGAGTTGCGCTTGACCTGGGGATTTGATTTTTCAGACAAAGATGGCCAGGACTGCTTCCCATAAAATAAACAAATTAATTAAATAAAATATGCATGTCTGTATCAGGGAAGGGCATCATTTTGCCACAAAACTTTTAACTGGAGTTTTCAATTCAGGTACACGGGGTGTGGAAAAGAGTGTTGAAAGACAAATCTGGTAAGACTGGTTGCAATCTGGCAAGGTCACGGTGTGACTGCCTTGCCAGAACTTTGAACTTGATTTACATAAATATGGAGCATGGCAATTCAACCACAAACCACGTGAGAAAGAAACTTGGGGAAGCATTGAACAGGACTGAGGCATTCTAAATATGTCACCCTGGAAACTCAGTGGCAGTGGATTAGAGGATACTGAAGGACAGGTGAAAGTGCTGGATGAGGAGCTCCAAGATCCCTCCAGGTAGTGCTCAGGAGAGCAGCCTTGTAGAACACTAGGGACTAGCTTAAACTCTCCAGAGAACACTAATCTAAATAAATGACTCCTCCTGCAGCCAGAGGTCCGGGCAGCTCACAGTCAAGACTCCTTTTATGTAGCTCATTTCTAAGATCAGGAGAAAAATCGCCGTGTTCCTCAGCATAGTCTATGTGTTGCAAGCACTTGTAGAATCCAGCTTCTTTTCGGGGTCATTTCCCTCAATTTGGAAATACTCATTCAAAGCTGAATTATTAATCTGATCTGAACCACTGAGAATTGTGTCTGTATTTGACCTGTTGCAGTGTTTAAGACTAACAAAGGACACGCCTTTTACTTTGCAATCAGTAGTTGTTGACTATGGAAGATGAAATGAGATCAGGAGAACGTAGTAGTGGGTGGCAGGGTACTTGAAAACAATTCTGATTCATTTTTGAAGATTATAAACAAAAAAGTCGATGGATAATCTCATTGGTGTATTAAGTCTTATTTTTCTTGCCCTTTATATTCACATTTTCTGTCCCCAAATTGCAATTTATTAAAATACAATTCCAATCTATTTCATTCTCTGCATACAAAATCCCCAACTGCAACGCCATCAGTAGCAAGCTCTGACTTTATCATTAGCATCCCCCTGCTCCCGGGAGCTAATCAGGACTTTTTTTAACCTAGGGCAAACAATTTTTCAATCATGGCTTTAAATTTGATGAGGTTCCATTAAGAAACCCCATGTATGTCCTACTTCTAACAGGCAAACATATAGAGACGGTCCAAGCACGTCATTAAAGGCAGGAAGATTAAGGCAGAAGATTACACAAGCAGCCACCCACACTGGTGTTGCAAGGCTAACAGTCAGCCTGAATCACCACCCTAAAGCCTGTATTCCTTCCAACTCCTGGCTTCAGCTTACCATTCAAGATGCAAGAAGGTAAAATGTTAGTATTGGTGACCAAGAAAGCAGGTGTGTTTCTTTTTCCTTAGTTACTCTCAGCCCTGGGGCAACGATTGTTTCTTGTTTTTTACTTAGTAAACAAATCTCCTGGGTGGTAATTAAAGAATTTATACAAGTCTTAAGATCACGAAGAATAATATTTGGTCTTGTTTCTAGCAGGAGAGGCATGGGTTTGTTATCTCAGAAACTAGCTTTTAAATAAGCTTTCTCCACCCAGGGCTCCCGTCAGCCTCAGTGGCTGCAAATTGCTCAGCCCTTCCTTTACCAGATTCTTCTCTGAGTTCTTATTTTTCTCTTCTTTTATCTCCCTTCATGCTATCCCAACCTGCAGTGATAGCTCTGTCCTGCAATTCCAATGATTCTTAGAATATTTATTCAATTTGTGTTTCCATGTTCTGTCTCGCCATTTTTAGTTAAGCATAATTTTTCTGCCTTTCTCCCATATAATATTTGTGCACCTCTTTCATTGTTTTCCTCTTTTTAAAATTCAATTAAAATGTCATTAGGCTAATTTATTTCTTTGTTGCCTTGCTTCTGGATTGGTAATCTCTTTTAAACTGAGAAATTGAAGAGATATCTGGTCTACTTGGAACAAATTTTAGTGTGCCAGATAATGTAAGCAGGTGACAGCAGGTGATGAGCAAATTATTATTTAAAACTAATTTAAGGATCTTCCCAATAATAAATATAAATACAACACAGTGATAAGATTATAAGTGGAGTGAATACTTGTCTGAACAAAGCAAGATCAACCTGGTTGTTGTACTTGAATACTGAATTTCATATCAGACACCTAGGCCACCAATGAGAGAAGGGAAGAAAGAAAATGAGTGTGTGAAAGAATACTCATGACTTAGTTAGAGACAATAGCAACTGGGAATCTGTTCTATTAAAGTTTGAAAATTGATGTAAGATTTTCATATTGTACTGAATTCAAAATGAATTGAGTCCATATACCAGTAATCTGTGTACCACAAGAACTTAAAACACTTTCCAAAGGGATTAAAGTGTGTGTGTGGTGGTGTGTATGTGGGGGTGCATATTAAAATTTTAGTATGTCATTTCAAGCACTCAATTAAGAATCACTTATTTTTCAACAACATCATAAAATGATCTAGAGATGAAAAAAAAAATCTTACTAGAAACAGCCTAGTGTGGGTGAATACATGCAGAACAAATCAAAACAACATAACTACTCAATTCCAGAAAGTCTTTGTACTTTAGTGAAGATGCAAATGAAAACATACCCACCCTTGGGAAATTATTTAATAAAACAAAGTTAAGGGCTGGGAAATTGGCTTGGTTGGTAAAGTGCCTGCTTTGCAAGTCTGAAGATGAGTTTGATCCCCTGAGCACATGCTAAAACAAAACAAAACAAAACAACAAAAACCCCAAACCTCCCCAAAAAAGATGCTTAAGGGTAGGCCCATACACAACAGTAGATGGCCAACTGTTTTGTTTTAGCATGGGTTCAGGGGGTCAAACTTATCTTCAGACTTGCAAATCAAACACTTTACCAACAAAACCAATTTCCCAGCCCTTAACTTTGTTTTATTAAATAATTTCCCAAGGTTGGGTATGTTTTGTGGACATTTTGTCTTACAACCAAGTTTCTTTCAATGAAGCAACAAAAAGCTTGGTAAGACAGGCTCCTCAACCTGTGGAGCTACCAAAGGAAAAGGGATAAATCTTGAGATAGTGAAAGTAAAGCTTGAACTCTAAAATTTTGTGGCAATTGGAAATATATTATGAAATAAACAGAAAATAAATTAGTGCTCGGAAAAAATGGTAAGAAAATTCAGTAAAAACTGAAATGCACTGAAAGGTATATTGAAGAGTCTCAACTAGTAGCAAGTACTTAGTGGAAAATAGTGATATTCCAGACAGAAAAAGGCAGGGTCATGACACCAGACGGGATAAATCTGTAGACAAATAGAAATGGTTCCAGACTTCACAGTGTATGTATGTCGGGATACCCCACAACAGCATGCACAAGGCCCGAGTGTGAAAAAAAAATGGAATTTTCCAGAATAAACACTAACATTTTAATAAATTAGGCTTTGACTATCAGGGTAAATGCTAAGAATGGAAAAACAATTTATATTGAATAAGCCAATTGGCAGGTTAGTAAGAAGTAAGCAAAGGAGTGGAGCAGACACAGCCAAACCAACAATTTTGGGGCAAGTCTGACCTGAAAGACTTCACACTTCAAACTGGTTAAAAAAAAAAAAAAAAAAAAAAAGAAGAAGAAGAAAGCACATTCAATTATGAGCTATTCCCCCAGTCATAAAGATGTGGGAGGATCAAAATGAAGGTGGGCAAAAGTGAGCAGAAGACATGAAAAACAACATGGATGTGTTTTAGATATCTCCACGTGATACCTACTGCAATGCAGGAAGAGAAATGTATGTAACATAATTACAAAGTAAGACATGTAAAACGGCCAGTCACTGGCAGAGCACACAATTCAACTCAGCAGAAATACAGAATGCTTGAATTATACAATTAACAACTTTGCTCTTGATAGTTCTGAGTATAAAATAATGACAGATCATGTTCACCAGAAAAAAAAAAAAAAAAAAAACATACTGGGCATTATTTTAAGAAAGTGTTGGAAAAAAAAATTGCATGTTAACTAATATGTTCTTAGAGTGACCCCTTAGAAATTGAATTAATAAAAATATAAAATTTAAACTATTTCACAAGGTATTCAAGTAAAAGTAGGAGGCAGTAAAACTTCAGTATGTAGCTAATATTGGTAAAACAGTAGATTTACCTTCAGAGTTATGTACTCCTAAGGGAAAAAGTTGTGTTTTGTGAATGAAGTTTATATCTTTATACTAAGACATTAGCAAAATTATGTCAAGTCAAAGACTAAGGAAACAATAGAAAACTAAAATACAACAGATAATTTTCAAAAAGCAAGAGTTGGTTTCCTGTATAATTAATTAGATAAAGGGGTTAGTCATTTTAGCAAGAATGAGCAAGAAAATAAAAAAGGTAACTTACTGATGTTGGAAAGGAGGAAAAAAAAATATGAATACAGACATAAGAAAACAAGAGGGCTGGGAGATGGCTCAGCCGTTAAGAGCACTGGTTATTCTTCCAGAGATCCTGAGTTCAATTCCCAGCAACCCCATGGTGGCTCACAACCATCTGTAATGGGTTTCGATGCCTTCTTCTGGTGTATCTGATGACAGCTACAGTCATATTCATATTTATTTACTCATATAAATAAATTAGCCTTAAAAATAAAAGAATACAAGTGAAACTAGTAGGTACTTTTTATCAACAAACTTGTAAGTGAATTAAAAGAAAATGAACAAGGTGATTGTGAAACATAGTGTACCAAAACAGACATAAGGAAAATGGGTAAGCATAAATACAGATATCCCTACATATGGTCTTTAAACAATGTTTTCATTTACATTATCTCATAAATATGTTTGTAGGTGCAGATGGCATAGAAAGTAAGTTTCCTCCAAATTCACGATGGAAAGAGAAGGAATAAGTAATCCTAGATTGCCTGTTTCTGTTTTCCGTTTTTGATTTACCTGATAACTTTCCATCAATAACAGTCACAAATGCTAGTTAATTGTGACCTATGGGATGATGGTGCCAACAGTGCTGTCTAAGATGGCAGGGAGGGACTCAGCAATGTCTATTATAAAATGCCTGAGCCACATAAACATGTTGTCGCTTGTCAGTGGCAGCTTTGATCATTTGGAAGGAACACTATACACAGGAAAAAAAAATTTTTTTTAATCAGTGTGCTCAGAAAAAAATAGTGCTATAATAAAAATAGGTGAAAAGACATTAAAACAAAGGAAACAAACAAAAGCTATCTTAAAATATGTTATTCTGGTTATATGCTGTTAACAAACTCAACTTTAAAGATCTTAGGCCTACAGAGATGGCTCAGCACTTGGAGGCATGTACTGCTCTTGCAAAGAACCTAAGTCCATCCCCAGCACCCACACCAGATGCCTCTCAACCACCTGTAACTTCAGCCCCAGAAAATCCTCTTCTGGCTTCCGTTGGCACCAGCGCTCACATGCATTTGTGCGTGCACGCACGCACGCACGCACGCACACACACACACACACACACACCATACATATATGCGCACACACATGTAAACACAAACCCATTCACACTTCAAAACAATGCATTTAAAATAATAAAACTAAATGTGTAAATATAAAAACTAGGTGGCTGTAAAGATATACAATGTTAACCCTAATCAAAAGGAAGTGAGAATATATGCTTTAATTTCATTCACAACAAACTTGAGAATGAGGATCACGAGGAGTAACAGCAGTTAATGAAGTGGTCAACTCTTAGAAGAAGTAATAATGTTTAGTATATGTGAACCTCACAGCACAGCATCCAGACCTGTAAGTTGAAACTAGTTAAGGTGAACCAAAACAATAAACAAACAACAACAACTCGATAAACACACTAGTACATCTGACAAGATTTCAGCCTTACTGTTCTGGCAACTGATGAAACCACCAAGCACGTATTCAATAAAGATAAGAAAACTCCTAAACAACACTGTAGTCAGGGTTCTCTAGAGACACAGGACTTGTGGATAGTCTCTGTATAGTAAGGGAATTTGTTATGATGACTTACAGTCTCTAGTTCAACTCCCCAACAATGGTCATGAATACGTCTAACATTATATAACTATCCCTCATACAGTTGCAAATGCATTTGTAAATTTACAATGGGGCAATATCCCTTAGGAACATTCTTTTAGTGTCTCAACTTAAATACCAATTGATGTTAAAGAAATTGCAAGAAAGCACAAATAGCTATACAAATGTGTTCTTAACAAAATAAAACAGAAGCATTCATATTAGTTTATAATCCTTGTTTCTGCAACTGGTTATGTGTCCTTATCTAGTATTTCTAACTACCTTTCTCTACTACCCATTCTGTATTTTCTCCACCCTCTGCAACCATCTCAGCAGGTTCTGGCTCTTGTCCTGGAAGAATGACCCATACCTTCATTCCTGATGGGTCTGTGTCCTTTGCCATCCTGCTAGGATTAGGTTGTTGTAGCTTCCCATTACTTTAATCATGGGACATGGTAGTACTAAGAGACACCCTAAAACATCTCCTGTACTCCAGTCATAATCCTTCTAACCTCCATTGTGGAGAGGAAATCCAATTTCCTCATGGTAATATGGACCCATCGCCCCTCCTAACACTGTTATTACTTTCTTAGTCTGTTAGTTTAAGGGCATTAGAAGCTCAAAATGAGCAGGGGGAAGTCTGAGCTTCCAGCTCAATGGAATGTTTGTTGCAGCCCTCTCTGGAATCAAAATTTCTAGGCCAGCAGAACCTAGGGCTGTTGGGACAAGAAGCAGAGATTTTCCTAGAGGGCCACAAGGAGTCATAGTGAGTGGAATTACTGCCTTTGCCACCCCTGATTCCTGGACCTATAGATCCTGACTATAGGAGAAACTGTACCATATATCAGATGCTGATTCAAAGAATATACTGCCTTCTGAAGAACTCTGCCCCAGCCTTCCATGCTTCTGCCACCTAATTGGCACTGTAACTGTGTCTGTCAAAGGCCATTCCATCTATTAGACCAGCTGCTTCAGGATGATGGAAAATAGAGTAAGACCAATGAATTCCATGATCCTGGGCCCACTGTTGTACTTCTCTGGCTATGAAATGAGTTCCTTGATCAGAAGCAATACTAGGTGCAGTACCATGACATTGAATAAGGTGCATTCTGTACGTCCACAGATGGTGGTTTTGGCAGAAGGAATGCAGGAAAGGCAAATCCATAAGCAGAATAATTATCTATTCCAGTAAGAGCAAAATGTTGTCCTTTCCACTGAGGAAGTGGTCCAATGTAGTCAACCTGCCTCCAGGTTGCTGGCTGGTCACATCCCTGGAGGAATAGTGTCATATCTGGGGGCTCAGCATTAGTCTCTGCTGTTGGCAGATCTGGCATTCAGCAGCAGCTGTAGCCAGGTCAGCTTTGGTGAGTGGAAGTCCGTGTTGTTGAGCCCAAGCATAATTTCAAAAGTAAATGTAGTCCAACTTCCAAAGTCCCCATAGGCTATAGCAGTCTCAACAATGTTAAAAGTTCAAAGTCTCATTTGAGATTCATCCAATCACTTAAGTACAATCGCGAGGCCAGACAAGAAAGCAGCTGGGCAAATTCAAAACTCTGCATCTCCATAGCTGATGTCAAAGTAGTCTTGAGATCTCCAACTCCTTTATCATCTTTGTTGACTGTAACAAAGTTCTTTCTTCTGGGCTGGTTCAACTCCCCGTTAGCACCTTTTCTCAGCAGATAGCCCAGGGATCTGGCATCTCGAACATCTTGGGGTCTCCAAGGCAATGTCAATGTTATAGCTTTTTGTTTCAATTTCTGGGAACCACTCATGATCGTTTGGACTCCTCCTAAGGGCTGGCATCACTTCTCCAGCCCTGACCTCTGTAGCACTCTAAGCTCAGGTGGATCCACTCCACTGCCACTGCTGTTCTTGGTGGTCATCCCATGTACTGGCATCTTCACTACACTGGGGTCTTCTGCTGCAAATAGGCTTCACCAATAGCCTTTCATAGGCTCTCTACACGGTGCCAAGCCTCAATTCCTTTGCATGATCCCTTCAGCCCTGGACCATCAACTACAACTGAGGCTGCACCTTCACCAATAGCCTTCTACAGCCTTTCACAGTGGCAAGCCTCAGCTGCTCTTCATGACCCCTTCATGCCTTTAAAACAGTACCACCTGGGTGACTCTTACACATTACCAGGTACAGATACATCATGAGGTACAACCTTGGCTATCTTAGGGACACAGCTTCCCTGTGCTCTCAGAAAACACTTCCCAGAAGGTTTCACTTCAGTGATGCTGGTCTCTCCTTAATTACCACTAATTTCTTAGCCCCGGCTAACCAACATCAATTGTCCCAGTAGTCCCCTCAGTTTTTCACTATAAACCCATAGTCACATAGCTGAAGCTGCCGAGTTCTGCTATTTGCAGGGGCTCGAACATGTTCTATTACCTTATCTTTGCTTTCTGTTTCCCAACTTCTTCACTGTCCTGGATCTTGCTCTGTAGATTGACTTTCAACTCAGAGATCTGCATGACTGTCTCCTGGGACTAAAGTTGTATACCACCATGCCTGGATCTAACCTTAGCTGAGTAGGATCTTGCCCCAAAGTTCCTTTCCGTTAATCTGTTATCTCCTAGAACACAGGATTCAGCTCTATTTCGCTCCTTTAATACTCGAAACATATATTTTATATTTTCCTTTCAAAGCTTGCTATGCTGGTTCAAAATGCTCTTCATGAGACTTAAACTGAGAATAAAGTTTATGATGGTCATTTCTGAGACTCCCCTTGTCAATGCAATCAATCTGAGTCTCTTCACTTTAGCCTTAGGCAGACTTTTCAGACAAGGGCAAAAAGCAGCCCTGTTCTTCACCAAAATACCACAAAAAATAGTCTCTAGGCCACATACTGAAATTCTTCTCCACTAAAACCTCTTGGGCAAGGTCTGCCCATTAAGCCCCATTTAAAGCATTCCACTGCTTTCCAAATCCAAAGTCCCCAAATCTACATTCTTCTAAACAAAAGCATGTTAAGGCCTACTGCAGCAGCACCCCTTACTGGTACCAACTTCTGTATCATTCAGTGTTTTACTGCTGTCAACAGACACCATGACCAAGGCAACTCCTAGAAGGACAACATTTAATTGGGGCTGGCTTACAGGTTCAGAAGTTCAGTCCATTATCAGCAAGGTGGGGAGCATGGCAGCGTCCAGGCAGGCATGGTGTAGGAGTAGCTGAGAGTTCTACATCTTCATCTGAATGCTGCTAACAGAATATTGACTTTAAGGCAGCTAATATGAGGGTCTTAAAGCCCATATTCACAGTGCTACACCTACTTCAACTAGGCCATGCCTCCTAATTGTGCCACTCCCTGGGCCAAGCACATACAAACCATCACAAACACTGTCAATCAATGTGATCCAGCTGGCCTTTAAGGGGTATTGATAAATATAAGCAGCATAGTGCACATACTTCACTGATTGTATGGAATACTCACCAGGAAATACCACATTCTGGGCCATAAAAGGAACTTTTACAAATTTAAAGGGAAAAAAGTAATATGGAATCTGGTTTTTTAACTACAACAGAATTTTAAAAAGGCAACTTTGGACCTGATGGCTCAGGCTTGTAATCAACACTCAGAATACTGAAGTAAGAGGATCATGCGTTGAAGTTCGACTCAATCCACACAGTATTTTCCAGGCCAACCTACTTTACTTAACATCAAGAGCCTGTTTCAGAAAGCAAGCAAAGAAACAGAGAAAGAGAAAAGCAATTGGAGATTAAACACCACATTTCTAAAAGAAGAACCATCTCAGGAATAATTTCAAAATATTTTAAGTAAATGAGGATAAAAATAAAACTTATCCAGGTGAAAGCCTGTAACACCATCATTTGGAAATATGAGGCTCGAATTTGGAGCCAGCCTCAGCTATAGAAGGAGTTCAAGGTCAACTTAAGCTGCATAGCAAGACCTTGTAAAACAAAACAAACTTGCCAAGATTAGTAGACTTCAACAAAACAAGTGTTTCAAGGAAAATTTATACAATTACATACACATTTTAGAACACACATAAGTTCTTGAACCAATAACTTAATCATCCAGACAAAACACAAACTAATGAAAGAAAACTAGGAAAAGAAACCAAAGCAAATAGGTAATGCAAGAATAAAGCAAGCAGAAGCCAAAAATCAAAATGTGAAGAATAGTTGGTAAGGTTGAAAATAAGAATGAGATAAAAAAAATATGACTAAATATTGTTTTCACTGAAAAAGGCAACAAAACTGATAAACCTATAGCTAAGGAAAATAAAATGATACAGAGAAATTAGACTACATAGAAGCCACCGCCATGGAAAATGAAATAGAGGTCACTGTGTTGGACCCTAGGACATCAACAGGGCCATCATGAGAAGCTATGACCACTCTGTTTACAGACTTGCTAACTTTGGTTAAACAGACAGATTTTAGATAGTCATCTTACAAAACTGTACAAAGGGAAGTAAATTCTTTAATGTGCCTGCTTAGTAAATAAATGGAATCAATAAATAACCTCCAATAAAGTAATAATAGGCCATTATGACTTTAAATATTACAGAATAAGTTATTTTAATCCTCATTTATTTGCTCCCAAAGAGAAACAAATACAATACTTGATAATTCATTCTATAAGGCAAATATGACTCTAATACCAAAAGCCTGGTAGAGGTAGCACACAGGAAGGAAACTGCATGCCAAAACCTCATATGCACTTGGCACAAAATCTCAGAAGATTGTGAGCAAATTAAATACAAGTATGTATAAAAAATAATGTATATGCTATCAACAAGTGAGATTTATACCAGCTATGCGATTATTGGTTAAACATTTAAAAAATCAATGCAATTTACACATCAAAAGACTGAAGGAAAATTATATTGTACAAGAAATAAATTTGATAGAAGTTAATATTCATTTCTGAATCAAAAACAATAACCCAAATCTAGTCATATTAAACTCTTTGTAGCTAAATGAGGGACTTTCTCAGCATATAAAGAAGGCCTATACTCATGTTAATGGTTGAAAACTGGAGACTTCCCTTTAGATCAAAACAAGGCACAGATGTGCTCGGCCACCATTGCTATTCAGAGTTGTCCTGAATGTTCTGACCAGTCTGATGAAACAAGAAAGAAGAATATCCAGCCTTGCCTTTGTTTCCAAAGGGATCATTTGGGTAGAAGTTTCCATGAGCAACTGATGTCAATCCAGCAAGGGACAAACTATGAGGTTACTAATTCAAACCCATTGCCTTTATGCAAACAAGCATTAAAAACTAACATCACAAAAGAGCACCATTTTATTAACACTAGAAAAATCAAAACCCATATCAAAGCCAGGCATGGCCATCTGCAATCCCAGTTTTGGGAGGTAAAAGCAGACTGATTGCAGGGTTTTCAGGGTATCCAGGGCTTTCCGGACAGCCAGTTTAAGCAATACAGTGATTTCCAAGTTGGATTAGAGAACCTGTCTCTATTATTAAGATTAAGTACAACAGATGAAGACAGCAAACATTAATCCCCAGACTCCACAAGTGCAGTTATGGGCAATCATAATCAAACAAAGATGTGTACACGCACGCGCGCACACACACACACACACACACACACACACACACACACACACACACACATACACACACACACACACACACACAAACACACNCACACACACACACACACACACACACACACACACACACACACACACATACACACACACACACACACACACACACACACACACGCACATGCACATGCACACACACACATTTCATCTCATTAAAAATGAGTAAAGGATATGAACATAAATATCATCAAAGAAGATGTTCAACTCCTAAGTAAACACATGAAAAGATGTTCAATAGCATTGGCTAGTGAACATATAAAATTTTATTAGTCACTACTTCACTTCCATTTGGCAAAATTAAGACAAATACTGGTGGTATTGTTGTAGGTTCCAGTTGTTAGAGTAAATGCATAACACTAGGGATTTTGCTTCATACCTAGTGGTAGCCCCAAAGTACATACTCATTCTGGTAGATGGTCTGTGTTAGATTCTTATAACTCTAAACTTACCTCTATAATACAGCAGTCACACCTAGGTTCATACCTAACTTATCTAGGAGGCAGAGGTACAATCCAATCTCCACACATATATTCATATCAACTTTATCTTTATATTTGCCAAATGCTGGAAGCTAATAATATGTAAAGGGAAGCATGGATTGTCAGCATACAAAGATATAAAGTGTTACGCATGGATTTAATTTCGCACTGTCCAACGATAACAGTTAACAACTACAGAATTTGTGTAAATGCAAAGAGCCTCCAAGGGTAGGATGGCAGAAATAATAAAAACTCGCTGTTGTTTGTTTAGTCATCACTAGAATTATAAATAAGCTCTCCACACTGAACTGGCCCAGTAAGTTATGTTTATATGTTGGTTTATTATATACATTTTTAACAAGAATGCTAAAAGAAGAGGAGGATGGTAAATTTTGGCAAAAGCATGATGGAGCCAGAAGTGGAGAGGAGAGGAGGGAGGAGAAGAAGGTATATGATGTAATCCATTTTCATTCATTTCAATCTATGTCTTAAAATCTGATTTAAAAAAAACCCAATGCAGGCTAGAATCTAGAGAAGGCAGAAGACGAAAGAATCTATGAAGAGCTGCTAATCTTTAGAACATGGAGACTATTTAGCATGGTCAATATGATTCTGTGTTCATCAAACCTACAGAACCTTACAATCAACAGGATGAGCCTTAGCACATGCTAAGTTAAAATTCATTAATGTAGTTAGAGAATTGCTTGGAAGACGTCAGACTGTGAAGAGAATCGAACTGTGTCACAAAGGCATAAAACCATTTGACTGGTGGAATGTACCGAATGGCCTTTGGGAAATACCTGAGTGTATAAAAGTAAAAGCAAGAGAAATGCTGCACATTACATCTTAATTTATCATGTGGCCAAGGAGAGCAGGGCTACATTGTGGTATTGTTATATGTGTGTACTGGAATTGAGCAATTAAATAAGTAGGTTGTGGGCGTAGAAGCCAGTGTTTTTATTGGAGGAGTGGGAGTTCATAAGCAAGCAATGGAAGAAGGCTTTAATTATCCACAGGCCAATCAAGAGTATTTGTAGACACCAGTTCAAAATGTCTAGCTTAAGATATGGCTATGGAAATGTGTGTGTGTGTGTGTGTGTGTGTGTGTGTGTGTGTGTGTGTGTGTGTGTTTATATATTTTGCTTTATGAGCTCTGTCATGGACAATGTTCAAAATTGAAAAAGAAACAGACTACCTAAACAGTCTTAAATCTACTGGGAAAAAAATTTTCAATTAAAAACCTTCACCTTGCATAAAGATCTGATCTCAGATAGATTCATTAGTGAATTCTCTTAACATACATCTTAAAAAGTAAATTAAAAAACACTACACAAAATCTTAGATTAAAATGACAACTCATTTTAATGAGGTCAGGATTATCCTAATATGAAATTAAATGGGAATATTATTTAAAAATTCGAAAGACCAACACCATGGAGAAAAACTATGCAAATACTCTATTGGTTTAGCAAACTTGAACCCAGCACTATATAAAAACCAAAAGATATCATAACCAAATGCAGTTAATCCCAGGAAAGTAAGAATGTAAGAATTTTAATATAAGAATTTAATGAGAGGAAATTATGACAGAGGCAGATAAATAAGAGAATGTGATCTTATGTTTTTGTATAGTGAGCTGGCAAGATTCCTCGGCAATAAGAATATCTACTGCTCTTGTACAGGGTCTAAGGAAGGCTCCCTTCGCTCATGCCAGTGGAGCTCAATAGGTTTTAATTCCAGCTCCAGAAGGATCTGGCATCTCTGACCTCCGTGGATACCTGGTCTCACTTGCTCATATCCACACAGAGACAAATACACAGATAACTTTTAATATAGAAAAAAATATTTGGTAAAACCAGTAAGCACCCATCCACTGACTTCATCAAAGTAGGAATAGAAAGAATACTTTTCAATTTGATTAAAAAAAAAAAAACCTTCAGTAGATCAAAAAGCTGACTTTACACACAATAGTGAAAGAGAATCTGACAAAATTATAGAGTTGGGGCAGAGATTTGTAGAAATTAAGGTCATTTTTTTGATTAGGGCTTATTAACCGACAATAATTATACTCTTCTGCATGCCAGATCAATTAAAGACTTTAATAGTTTTCATAGGAATATAAATTGGTGTGATGGTTTAGAAATTGGACAGAAAACAGAGTCAAAGAACTTCAAAATGGCCATATCCTTTCACCTAGAGTTCTTATGTCCTAAAATCTACCAGGGAATCTTATCAAAAGTATAGGCAAATATTTATGTATAAGAAAGTTCACCGGACTTTTTTTTGTTTTTATTTGTTGAACTCTGAATTAAACTTGAACTTTAACACTGTGATAACAAAGACTCTCTAACTTCCCTTCTTGAGTACACAATTTCTTTCCAGATCATTTAGGGCTTATGTTGTTCTCTACTTTTCTCAGAAAGAGAAAGGACAGCTCTAGTCCAGACCATGTGTGACACACATATGTATCTATATAGCAATGCGAAGTATGTGTGCTGTTTTCTATATGAACAGAAATACAAAGTTTTGCATAATTGTCAGCTCAACTCTCTGTGGAACCATGGAAACCTGGTCACTGGGGAGGATTTTGCTGATATAACAGCAAGAGTGATAACAATAATAGCTACTAATGGGAGGTTGGGGCTAAAAAAATTTGGTATAAATGTATAAGGGGATTTTATCTAATAGTTATGTTTATAAAAAAAGGCAGTAAGAGCATTTCGCTATCATGTCCAGTAATAAACTAATTCATAGTTTATCTGTTGTGTAATATTAGCATATTATATATGTGCAGAAACTGTAATTAAAATGTTTGTTCACCTTTGAAAGTACACTTAAATGACCTCATAATACTTTATTATATGTTAATAAACATATATCAATTAATTATAAAAATATTTCAAATTTACCTCATGCTAGTGATAAATATTTTCATAGGATGTCTTGGAGAGATTACTCAGAGGTTTCGAGCACATATTGGTCTTCCAGAGGACCCTGAGCCTTCTTTTGACTTCTGCAAACACAAACACCAAGTATATATGTGATGCACAGACATGTAAGCAGGAAAGATATTCACACTCATAAAATAAAAAATATATTATCAGATAAATTGTTTCTTTGTTGATTTATTTATACCATGATATCTACAAAAACAAAACAAAACAAAACAAAACAAAACAAAACAAAAACAGTATACCTGGATAACAGGCCTTAGGTATAAGATCACCAAAGAGAATTCATTAGATTAACCATAATATTATTGCTGCACCCTATAAATTAATTTATAATGCCATGTTACCTTGAGCTCACCAAATAAAAGAAAATAATCCTATTATATTGGCATGGTAAGCATTAATCTTATTTACTCTGCAACAGAATCGATTGATAGAAAGAGATTGATAGATCGTTAGATAGGACTTCTGAAACTTGTGTAAGAGTCATAGAAATTCAGACTGATACTGTGACAGTGGACAATATGATTTGAAGACCCCATTGTTTAGTGGTCTCCAGCTGAACATGCAGGTCATGTAGGCCATCTTGAAGAGCTTAAAATCATAGACCTAAGAGGTCCATCTCTAATTGACCACACCAAAGTCCCACAATACCCATCTTTGATTAACCATACCAAATCCTCTTGAGTTTCTGTTTAGTTTCTATATTTGACCAGGAAACCCAGAGAGTTTTAATATAGGTGCTTGTCAAAAAGAATCATTTTCAGAAGTTTGGTAGATTTTCTTTCAAGTGTAAGGTCCTTGGGAAAGAGTGAAAATGATTCAGTTTGTAGGTATGCATCAGAATAGTGTCTTGTATTGTCCTGTGCTTGATAGAACGACTTTCCTTTGCTTCCCTCAATGAGAACACAGTTTATTAAATAGGAGCTGCTGCAATTGGAATGGCATCACGGACTGTTGACTTGATATATTCAATAAACAGGTAGAAGAAGCTCTGCCTGCAACAACATATGAAGTTTTTGCAGAAATTCAAATAAATAACAAATGTAAAGAGGCTTCCAAAGTAGAGTTTGCTTCTTGGCTTTTTGGCCAAGATCAAGTGGTGAGTGATTTGGCAAACAATCTTAAAATAAAGGAGCACTTACAAAATTAGTAAGCCTGAAATTGATTTTTAAATTTTAATGGAACCTAGGGATCTTTTACAAACACTGATGCCTACATATTAATATATATTTTTAATATTTCCCAAATGTTTCAAATATGCAGCCAAGTTTAGGAACCAGGAGATTAAGCACATCCTTATATTTCTACCTTGGTAAAAATTCAGCTTCAGTAGAAATGACCAAGCCCAGATAAAATCGTGTTGTAAAGCCACTTCATTAGATTCTATGGAATCAACTCCACTCTCACCATAAATCAGTCATGGTTGATGATAGGCTGAGCAAAACTGCCAAGCGGACCATTTTCCTATTATCCTCTGACATGATTTCTTCTGTGTAGCAACTGGCCTTCACTTAAGGAAGTTGGCAAGCATATTAGGGGAGTCTCAGAAAAACAGCTGCCATAGTCTACCTTGCCTTGGGGAATGATCAACCCTTCACTTCTGGGAAGAGTTAGTCATCAAACATGTCATCAACCTCACCAAGCACTTAGTTCCTTTTCCCTTGAGGTAAGACTGACTCACTTTTCCAGAATGACAGCCATAGATGGTAGAGAGACTAGATATGTTAACCAATGCAAGGATAGCTTATCTCACTTAATTTATTCAATGTACATGCCTCTGGGTAACATTAAGTCCAAAAAAACCATTAAGCCATCTGTGTACAAGTCTATATAATGTCCTTTGCCTCATAAAAGATTCATTTGGGTATAAATGTAATCCCTTTTTTTCTGATAGCAAACATCAGGCCTAGCCAAGAAATGCCATGTGGGACTGGGGTATGGACTCAGAAGTTAAAATTTCACACACACAAGCATAGAACCTGATTTCAGATACCCTGCATCCATATAAAAATCTGGGACATTGTAGTATGTTCTGGTAATTCCACAACTTGGGGTTAGAGTAATGAGGATGAGACTGATGCATTCTAGGTCAGTGAGAGACCTTGTCTCAAAAGAATGAATGGAGGTGAAGAATGAATGAGAGAGTAATATGCAATAGCAGACTTGGGCTTCTATAGGCTGTATGCTCATGTGCACATGCACACACATATGGGGTATACATATAAAGGGCACACATGCATATGCACACACATACAGGGCACACACATGCACATACAGAAAGAGAGAGAAAGAGAGAGAGAGAGACAGAGACAGAGACAGAGAGAGACAGAGACAGAGAGACAGAGGAAAAGAATATGCCAGAAAAAAGAGGGTATGATGAGGCTGAAGAAGCATTTGAACCAAAAGGACTCTAGGACTCTTTATTCCCATCAGCCTTCTGACATCTTCAAAAGTGCCTGATAATTGCTTATTTGATATACTCTATAAACAGGTAGAAGAAGTCCTGCCTGGACCAATGTATGAAATGCTTGTAGGAATTCAAATAGGTAATAGATGTAAAAATGCTTTCCCAAGCCCTTCCTCATTTTCCTCATGACCTACTTGTATCAGAACGTTAATCCTATTGACGCCTCATTGACGCCTCCCATTATGTGATAGTTTGTAATTGCCTCTAGCACACTAGTTGGTCTCTCTGGATCCTCATATCATGGATAAATTTTGTTTCCTCATATTCTTCAAATTTAATTCAATCCCACAAACATAAAAAGGTATAAATGCATAGCACCTTTGTTCAACAATGTGACTGTCAGTTGTTGGTGTGCTGGCATCTCTACATACTCTATATAAGTGTACTCAAAATATGATCCTGCAAGGTCCTGGAAGATGTTACGGTAGATAAACAGCTTCTAAACCAGTTGTTCTCAACTTGTGGGTTGCAACTTCTTTGGGGTCATACAACTCTTTCACAACAGTCACATATCAGATTATTACTAATAACAATAGATAAATTACAGTCATAAAGTAGCAACAAAAATAACTTTATGGGTGGCTGTTACCATAGCATAAGAAACTGTATTAAAGGCTTGCAGTATGAGGAAGGTTGAGAACCACTGTTCTAAACCATACATCTTGTAGGAGGAGCTCACATTGTTGGAAGTACCTCTCCATTCAGATATGTTAATAAATAGGCATCCTGTCTTTTGAAGAGTTCCCAGTATACTAGGACTGTTGTGTATGTGTACACACATATCAGACAATGATGCAGGGGAATGCAGAGTTCATACACAATGTGTCTGTGATATGAGGGATCCTCGTGGTACTGAACCAAGAGTCTGGTTTTTCTACTTGACTTTGAAGACAGAGTCTACTTTCTCTATCTTCCCTGCTAATCTCTTCTTTTCTTGTGATAATTCTGACTCTTAGAAGTAATCTGTAGTACAAAGTTCCCTGTACACCCTTCTTTTCTAAACAGTTTTATTAAAGAGGAACTTGTCCAATTTTAAAGTTTTGGCTAAGGTGAATTTATTGATATAAAAACAATACAGACCCGTAGTTCTATGCAAAACTTTAACATTAGTGCAGTTAGTGTTTAATCTATCTGCACTGACAGTTCTATGATAACTAAATCCTTGTTAGACATCTCCTAATATTTCCTGTCATTATTAGACTGAGAACAGAAAAACAATTCTATTCATGGTTGCTGAACTCAAATCTTTGCCTAACTCACTCACCTCCTATTCTTCCCTGGGTTCATACAGGTTTCCTGACTCTAAACATGTCTTAAGTACATGCCAAACGCCAACAATACAACATTCATGATATTTCCTAAATGTACTTTTTCTTTTTTCTTTTCCCTGAAAGAAGCTTAATTGATGCCTCTCTATCTCTCCCCCAGATGGTTGTATGCTGATAGACTCTTCTGCTTCCAGAAAGATTCACTTATACTATTCTATCCAATGCAGAATGTTCTAGACTGCTCTAGAAGGTCATCTCTGATGGGTTTGATTTCTCAGGTTCCATGTGATGTCCCATCTCTCTCATCTCTATATGTCTCCTCATCCCTACTTCCACCATACCTAGAATTCTTCTCCCTCTCTTCCTCTGTCAGATGTCTAAATCTGAGTCCTTTGTCTTCAGGAACACTTGGTTTAAATCGTTGACTCTCCAGGATCCCTTCCAAACTCCTCTTACCTGGAAATAATCCTAGTATCATTAAACTGTCAAGGGTTAACCAATCAAATAATATCTAATACCTTCTAGCCTGCAGGCTTTTATGACTATATTTTGAGACCACAGGAAAGAGGATCATGCCTGATGCATCTCTGATTCCCTTAAACATTTTAGTTGTCAGCAAAATGCTCATGGAACGACGCTTAATTAAATGGAAACTATAATGTTAGATTTTTCTCATCTTCAGAGTTAAGACCCCCTTTTATGAGCAATCTTACATGCTGCAAGATTTTCAATGTATTTGTTGTCATTGTCCCCTCTTTGACCTCCACTCTGCCTAGAAACCATATTGTTTTGTTAAATATTGTTTGGCGATGTCTAGGATATAACACAAAGGCAAAGATCATTGGCTCTGAGATCTGCATAAGAAAATCACCCAATCAGAAGGTGAAACTTTAAGTTTTTGATGAGGGAGATTTCATCTTGTGTGAAAAATCCTAAGGAAAAAATTATTATTTATGGCTAATATTTCCAAATTTTCCTTTACATTTGGTTTAGAAAACTTCTATTCCTTTGTTAATTGCTTATTACAATTAATGATAAAATTAATTTTGGTAGTTTCTGCATGTCTGTCTTCATATTCACATCCTCTAAATTTTATTATTGTTATGTTGCATTAGCAATAATTCTGTTACATTTGACCAGCAAAAATCACATTGTTGATTAAAGTTTTTTTCTTTACACGGGAGTTCATTTCTTGTTTTTTAAATCACTTATGCTTTCATGGCACATAGCTATGATTTTTGGTACCCTTGGTCTTACTCACCAGTTTTTCTTACTGGTTAGGGTTAGGATTAGGCTTAGCCCCTGACAGTTAGATACCTCTCCATTCTCTCCATAAACTATCCTTTAAACTAAAGCATCTTTTTCTGGAATGGCATGCACCTAAGATGATGCAGGAGTTATTAAGGCTTTCAAGTTGATGGCTTTCATTTCAAAATGCATTTAACACCTATTCATTCTCCCCACAGTTGGACACCTCGTTTTTAACATTGAGTAATATTCCATTGTAAAGACCTTGTATTGTTTATTTGTTTTCCTATTGAAGGATATCTACTAACAGTAGGAAATTATAAATGAAATGATTATAAATACTTATGTGTAGGTATTAGTATGGATATTTATTTTCAACTTATTTAGTAAATACTACTCTACATGATTTCCAGCACTCATGTCTTAGTTAGGGTTTTACTGTTGTGAACAGACAACATGACCAAGGTAAATCTTATGAGAACAACATTTTGGGGTGACTGGCTTACAGGTTCAGAGGTTCTCCATTATCATCAAGGTGGACAGTATAGTAGTATCCAGGTAGGCATGCTATAGGAGGAGCTAAGAGTTCTACATCTTGTTCTGAAGGCAAACAGGAGAAACTGTCTTCCAGGCAGCTAGGAGGAAGGTCTTACAGAGCTCACCCCCCACAGTGACACACTTCCTCCAACAAGGCCACACTTCCTAATAGTGCCACTCCCTGGAAAGGCAAACAGGAGAATACTCACTTCCAGGCAGCTAGGACAAAGGTCCCAAAGCCCATGCCCACAGTGACATACCTACTACAACAAGGTCACACCTATTCTACCAAGGTCATGCCTCCTAATAGTGCCATTCCCTGAGCCAAGCATATACAAACCAACACATGCTTGATAAGAATGTAATTTTCTCTATAAAACACTGCCCAGCTGTCTTCCATAGTACCGTGGTATTTCCAAAAATTATGAATGAGATTATTTTGTCTTTTGTAATAACCATCAAAGTCTAGTACTAGAGTTTTGATTTTTATGTAGTCTACTAGACAGGTGGTGGTTGCTCTTTGTTACTTGAAGTTTTGATCACTGTGTGTAACTGATACCTGCTCCCTTCTAGTATGATTGTACAGCTCCATCATTGATTGGGTATCTTGTCATAAATTATTTCTATTTTTTCTTGACGTTGTTTCTTTCTCTCTTATGAGTTTTATCTGTGATTTAAGATACTAATCTATTATTTATTTTGTAGAGACATTTGCTTCAAGTCTGTAGTTTGTAGTTTCAGTCTCTGGACATGACTTTTCCAGAGAAATTTTTATTACAATAATGAGCAACATGCCATTTTATTATTTCATAGATTATACTTCGGATGCAGTACTTGAAAAACCACAATCAAACTCAAGGTAAAGTAGATTTTCTTTTACATTATTTTCCAGGAACTTTTTAATTTTTATTTTATATTTGGTATATGCCTTATTCCAAATTAATCTTAGTAAAGGGCATATGACCCATGTGTAAAAATTTAGAAGGCACAAGAGTGTCCAGTGTTTTCAGAGACAGTTATTGAAAAGAACATTCTTTCTCATCATCCTGTGTCTTCACCATAGTTAAAGATGTATTGACTCTGTGTGTGTGTGTGTGTGTGTGTGTGTGTGTGTGTGTGTGTGAATTTATAAATTGGTCCTTTACAATGTCTCTGTGATGAATTTTTCTTTGGTCCACATTCCATTGCTTTACAATAATATTTCTTGAAGTTGGGGAATGCCAATGTTTCAACTTTGTTACTATCTTTCAATATTGTATTGCTATTCTAGAACATTCCATTGCTTTATAATAATACTTCTTGAAGTTGGGTAATGCCAATATTTCAACTTTGTTACTCTTTCAATATTGTATTACTATTCTATTACCTATGGATTCAGAACTGCAAAAGAAACTGATTATCCCATGTAATTATACCATGTGATCTATTGTGTGTTTATTTACTCACTAGACCAGTGGTTCTCAACTTCCCTAATTATATGACCCTTTAATACACTTACTCACGTTGTGGTGACCACCCCCAATCATAAAATTAATTTTGTTGCTACTTTAGACCTGTAATTTTGCTACTGATGTGTACCATAATGTAAATATCTATTTTCTGATGGTCTTAGGTAATCGTTGTGAAAAGGTCATTTGACCAACAAAGGGGTTGTGACCCACAGGTTGACAACTATTGCATGCATTGGACTGTGAGAAATACAAAGCAGTAACCAATATGTTTGTTTTGTCTTATTTAAGAATGAGACAAATTGTGATATAGTGTGACCTAAAGAAAAGCATTAATAAGTCTCTTGTTTCATTCATCAATTGAATTTTCAACTATGCAATAACTAAATACATATTTAAGCCTCATTCTGTGTTCTAATTAGGCTCAATACAAAAGTTAGTAAACTTGGACTGTACCCTTATTAATATATCCAGACATTACTTGAGACACAGAAACTCAGGATCATTATATACATATATGGAAAAATATATGGAAAAGTCACCACACCAGCCAAGGTAGTCCTGACCCAACTACAGAGTCTTTGCTTGGAGTACTAATTATCTGCAAGAAAAACTAAGTTTCCTTGTATATGTAGAAGGTATTCAAATATCCCAATAGACCTGTAATGCCTATGGGTTGTGCAGACAAAAAGAGATAAGGGTACCAGTGGCCAGTAATGAATATGTGATTCCTCTTAATCACTCAGTTTTATTCCTTCCACCCTGACCCTTCCCTCTCCTCTCTCTTCTACTTATCTTTTTTTTTTTTTTTTTTTTGGTTTTTTGAGACAGGGTTTCTCTGTGTAGCCTTGACTGTCCTGGAACTCACTCTGTAGACCAGGCTGGCCTCGAACTCAGAAATCCGCCTGCCTCTGCCTCCCGAGTGCTGGGACTAAAGGCGTGCGCCACCATGCCCTGCTTCTTCTACTTATCTTAACTCCCCAGAAAATACTGAAATGAGCACTTAGAGTATGAATGAAGCCACGGTGGCAGTGTGCTTGCAGTCATGGTATTAGACTCAGTATGTGTTTTTCTATACAAGTACAACACATAATCTTATTGCAGGGATATGAAGAAGAGTGGAAGACAGAAGACAGGGTTTTTTGTTTATTTTTATGCTCTTTTACTTTTTTAATGTCTATGAGTGTTTGTCTGCATGTATGTATGGACACCATGTGATTGCAGTACCTGCAGAGGACTGAAGGGAGCATTGGATGCCCTGAACATGGGGTTACCATTGTGAGTGTTGAATAATAAGTACTCTTCATTGTTGTGCCATGTCTCCAGCCCCAGAAGACAATTACTTAAGAGTTTAGAGGTTACCAGGAGGATATAGTCATTTGGGCAATATGCCTGCACATCCTTTTCTGAAGATGTGTTTACAAAGTTCTTAATATGCTCTGAGCACCATGCCGAGCACATCAGAGACCTCAGTTCCTTCAAGCGATATACTGTCTATGCAGAAAGAAAATTCTTCCCTAGCTTTAACATAGTGTAGTTGTTGGAGGAAAATTTACTGAAACATAATCAAGTAATTGATTCTGTAATTATTTATTCAATTGTTAAACGCTGTTCTAGGCGAACAGCATGTACACCAAACACATAATCCTAAGACTCAGCTTTCAAATTGTTTCTATCATAAAGGGAGAAAAGTTTTAATGGTGCAGGGGAGTGGGGGTCCAAATAGCTTAGTGATAAAATGATAAAAAGATAAAATGTTAGCCCCTCCTGCTGAAGAATAGAGTTGGGTTGGATTATGAAGCATCAAAGCATATGTTAAGTTATATGCTTTTTCATATTAAATGCAGTCAGGGAGAGAAAGACAGATGACTCACTTTCTCTATTGATGATGAGGTGAGTGTGTACTGTAGCATCCTGAAGTATTTTGCTGTGTTTGGGTATGTTGATTTAAAGCTGGGGTTCCTAAGGTGTGACACTGGTAGTTAGACAGGAGCCTGTGGGGCTCTTAATGCAGAGCTGAAGATTTTTCACTGTGTCTGAAAAACAGAGGGGACTCAGAGAATTAAAAAGAGAAAGATAGCATCAACATGGTGGATGCTGTTTCCAGGATGGTGAGTCTGGTAGTATCATGAATGTTAGTGGAACGAATTGGAAGTGAAGGCCTCTTTCACTAGTATAAGACAACATATGCCCGGAAGCCTGCGTGAACAGGAGATGAAGCTGACCCTCATACAACATTCCTCTTGTAATCTTTCCCTTTGAAGGGCACCAAGGTGTTAATGAGGAGCATTCGGTGAAGGTAGGGTTTGTCCCTCTATACATGCCTCCTGAGGATGCTGCTAGTCTAGTAGATGCAATAACAGAATACTTTGGAACTTAAATTTCATGGTTCCTACCCATATATCTGTGCATTCCTGAGCCATAAAGAACTCAACTCAGAACAATGTGCTGTTATTCTGGGATCTCTGACTCTCTCCTCTCACATGGCCTCCAGAAAAATGGGGGACATATTGGCTCCCCACATCCAACTCCTTATCATCTCCATGGTTGATCCTACACAGCTGTCCAATCACTGTGTGCTGAAGAAATGATCCTGGAACAGGGAGATTAAGAGGGGACACTGCAGTGTTGCTAGAGATGACAGTGCTCTTTGGGACAGTGAACTCTGGTAGAGTGTAGGCAGCCATGACAAGGAAGCATTAGACATCTAACCATTCCCCAGTAGTGCCAACCAGTAAAGTGCAAACCATTTTGCACACCCAAAGCTGGGGGCATTGGGAAACAGGAAAAGTCTAAACCAAAGAAAAGATAAAACACACACTCAGTTATGGGTTGTTCTCAGGCATCCAGTAAAAGATCTGTCAAGTATAAGAACATTGGAAACTAGAGCAAAAGGACCATTCAGAGCTGCCATTGAATATCTGCCTCTGTCTCGTTTTAGGCTTGATTTCCTTCAACGCCTGCTTTCCTCTTTGATGGATTATTGTGTAGGTGTGGACAGCTTCACTAACTTTCAGTGGAACAGTAATATTTGTACTGAAATTTCAGTGACATGGGCACAAGCTGTGGGATATCCAGGAAATGATATGACCTTTGAGAACTGTGTGGTTTACTCTTATTCACTTGCTCTCATTTACTTACTTATGGACACTTGCCCTTCTCAAAGACTTGCTTTAAACTGCCTAACAGTTCTTATTTGTCTGCTGAAACCCAAAATAGAAGCCTTTGGCTTCCTTCTCAGGTTCTGCATTCTTTGTCTTTTATTTATAGCAATTACAAACCATTTTATACTTTTAGGTCTCTGTTGTCTTTAGCTGGCCTTGACCTTCAGGGATGCAGGATTCTTCCTTCTTTTTTCCATAACAAATAATGTGGCCCTTGACGCATTAAAAACAGACAATATATCAAGGGTCAGACAACACATACAATCAGGTGAACAAAGGGGTACATGAGATGCTCCCCCCTTCTTTGCTTTTCCTGGTTCCTTTGGTGTAACTAGTGCTTTCTAGAGCACTGTGAGGTCTTTTGCTAACTTGGTCTCACCTTCTGATAGCTCTGTGTGAATTTGCCTTTGCCATATAGGTCAGCCCCTTGTTGAGTTGGAGAGCAATACAGCCTGGGTGTTGGAAGACAGCTCCACCCCTGAGTCACAGTGCCTCTGGATCCTGCGGTTCCACTCCGTGTGAAAGGTCCTTCTGTAGCATTCTTGCAAGGTGAGTTTTCTAATTAGCTTTCCCTTATAAGGTGCCAGAGGGGACGATTGGTCAGAAGTAAGGTCCATAGATGGAGTAACAGTGGCCAAGAGATTTTTGCCTTAGGCTGCTGGGTGGGAAGAAGTCTTCCAGTTGACATCTGGTGAGAATTTAATGACTCAGAACTCTACTCTCCGCCCCTGGTCTCTCACCCACCAGCTCACCTCACTCAGCCAGGCCTGGACTTTGAGAGCATGAAATCATATACATCATGATTGTACCTGCATGATAGCTATACTCGGTGTTAGAGAACATGTTCTTCAAATGGCCAAAAGAGGATGAGAGGACTCCTGAATACCCTTTCGCCCTCTCATTTCTGAGAGGAAGCTGTCTTCCAGTAAAGGCTGAGGCAAAACCAAAGAGTTTATAGAATGGTCAAGAGATTAAATAGTAGATGAACAAAAAGGACAAGTGGACATGGTGGTCTTCAGGTATCTAATGGTTCATATGCTATTCTATACAGACTGATGCATTTTAAGCACATATAGCTTTAGAGTCAATAAATATTTCAGTGTTAAAAGATAAAATTGTGAAAGAAAAATACTGAATGGTAAATTTATCCATAACTCTTAACATGTAGCAATAATCCTTGTTTACGACTGGGAATTTTTCTTTTTTTAACATGTCACTCAGATCCTTAAAGAGGGCTATGATTTTTATTTTACAGAGGAATAATTAATGTGCTAAAATGTGTGGAGGAGTCATTCAGAAATGGAGGGATTCAAAAGTTCTTATCTTATGATCTTCACAGATTGCATACTGAGTGTCTAGTCATTCATTTCCAATTTCCTGGCTCTTCAAGTTTCTCCCAGTCTTACATTTCTGCCTTCAGAGAAACAAATAAGATTCAGATCCAATGTTAATATAAGCTCAGTCCCTTTAGATGAACATTGATCTTTGTATTAGTCTAAGTGTTGTGATAAAGAAAAGTTTGTGTGTTGTCAGTGAGCAGAGACATCTAAACTAACTCAGGTCCAAGTATGTGGGTAAGACCCTGGTAAATGAAAGACTGCTTCTAAGCTAGTTCTTTAACCCGATCCATGTTCAAGTTTATTATTGTGCTCTTAAGATTACTGAGGTCTAAGAAGAGAAGAAAATAAGATAGCTCTAAGAACAGAATTGCAGAATCCGCAGTCACTCCAATCCAGGAAAAAGAATTACAGCCTCCACTTTATCTATGCTAGTAGTCAAGTGTGGTGTAGAGGCAATTTCAACATTCAAATTATATCACATCTTATGATTAAATAAGAATTACCCATGGACCAATTCTTTTCTTATGATGACCAGACACCAGGACAGAAAAAAAAATCTTCCTAGAATAGATAAATATTGATTAAGATTTTAAAATGCCCCTGTTTCCAGGAACAGATGCCATCATTTGAAATTACATTCATCTTCAGATTGGGGAAGCTAGTGTGTAGGGAAAGACAAAGATTTCTAGGCTTTGCATTTTTATTGCTGGCCTGTGATTTTGATACTTTAGGTCACCCTCTATCTAGGAGAGAACATTGCTTTAGTTGGACCTGAGGAATCACTAAAGGAGCCCATGGAAAGATGGGTGGCTTCTGCCTTTTTGTTGACATGCAACTCTGCTCAGGAAGCTAAAGAAGAGTCTTTGGAACACTTGTACCATTTGGAAATAAGAATTTGGCACTGGTGGAAATATTCGCTGTGTTGGATTAAATTGTGTTGAACTGTGGATTACCATAGGTAGAGAATGGCCCATGCAGGTGACTGGTAAAAAAAATACCCTTACAGTATTATTTAAAGCCTGCTGAGAAATGATTGCAGTTGAAATGGAAATGATTATAATTTCTTGCTCTCAGCACATCCTCTGCACCGCTCTACCTCCTTATTTTCTCCATAACACTGTAAAAGACGTTTCATTTCTTCCATTATATACAGGTAAGATTGACTTCACAAGAAGGCAAACAACTCTTCTAAAATCACTCAGGTAGTTATTAACCCTGTTAGAGTACAGCTCGGGAAATTTTTTTCTCTGCTCACTCTTTTGTTTTGTTTTAGAGTCTTGGGTTGGGTGCATTACAGAGACTGCAACTGAATCATGGAGACTAGACCACTGAGCTGAGAGGCCCTCGCAGGTATACTCCAATGTTCTAGGTAGACCCCCGATGTTCTGGCTGACATAACTGGATGACCTTTTGCAGCTAAGGCTGGTGTTCTAAACACAAGTCCTGCCCTCATGAATTATATTTAATGCATCCTCTAAGAGAGACGTTCTCAACCTTTCTAATGCTATAACCTTTAATACACTTCCTCACGTTGTGGTGACTCCTCTAACCATAAAATTATTTTTGTTGCTACTCCATAACTGTAATTTGGATACTGTTATGAATCGTTATGTAAATAACTGTGTTTTCTGATGGTCTTCGGTGACCCCTGTGAAAGAAACATTCAACCTCCGAAGGGGAGGCGACCGACAAGCTGAGAACCACTGGTCTAAGTGATGCTGGGAGAAGCTGGTGTCACAAGACCAGGGGTGGAATTAGGAGGACTATTACCTGTTTTCTGAATCTGTCAGGGCACATCAGAAGTCACTTATCTTTCCTCAGCCTCTAACAAGTCATTTTGTTTAGAAAAAGAGATTATCATTAGACAGAAATGGCACCAATATCCTGACACCTGATTAAAAGCAGAATGGAGATAAAATGATTTCTCTCTCCTTCCTGGTCTGGGAAGCCAACACCGCTCACCCTCCAGCCCCCAGGGAAATGGCTCTGTCCCAGCGGCAGCCTGCTCTTCACTTTGAAGTTGCTGTTGGCATTTGGAGCTCCAAAAATGTTTGTGCTCGCTGCTGCTGCTGCTGCTGCTGCAGGCTGGCCCAGCAAAACCGCTCATGCTGAGACCATGGCTGGCTTCCCGGGTGAAAAAAAAAAAAACCCACGACAGTTAATTACATCAACCCAATTAGCAGAAGCACCCACCTTGTGCAAGCAAGGCTCACCTGCAGACTCACCCGTCTGGCAAAGGGCCCCCAGGCTTTAGTGGGGAAGCTGCTGAATTGAGAGACTAAAGTGTTTACCAGTGACCTCCTTTCAGTACCCTCTTGTCTTCCAGATAAGTAAAGGAACTGGAAAAGGACCAATCTCTTACACCATAGTCTGCTGAGCAGCCTGCAGATAGTAATGGCTTTCAGATTGTTCCACTAGGGAGGAACAGAGTCTTCTCTCAGCACCTACCGGTGATCAGAGGTGGAACGAGATCAGATATTGCCTTTGGTAATGAGGTTGTTTGCTTGCCTCTAACAGAGCCCTGAAGAGACAGAGCCCTCTCTGAAAGGCAGGCTGGGGAACGTGACAGCTGTTTTCCTTGGCTGCGAGCTCACACTTTCCACCTTCACAAGGAATCCACAGTGCTGGGTTCAAAGATGAGATCCAGTCACTTATTAGCTGCCTACCAGGAGCAAGTTGCTTAAACTCTTGGAGCCCTGATATGCTGTTTGCCGAAGGCGCAAGTGAGCATACTGTAGGGATGAAGAACCATCCAGTGACTGTCATCAAGTAGGGAGAGAATATCTCCAAAGGGCAGCATTGGGATAGAACTGTTCCATGTCGTGATTGGGCTGCTGGCTAAAGGACAATGCATCTATCAATGGCAAAGAGCTATATTTTGAGACGCACAAATTTTGCAGAATGATCCCCTTTAAAAGTTGATGAAAATCACTTTCAAATTTCAGTAAAGAGAATAAGAATGATAATAGACTCAAAAGTATCAAGCAGAATGTATGGGCCATGTACGTCCTATGTATGTACCAATGGCTTCCCTTTCTCCCCAAGCCTGCTTTCCTTATCTTTCAAATAGGAATTCAAATATTATTTACTCTAAGCATAAACATTCATCTTCTTTTTAATCAGGTGATGGTAGTAGTAAGATTGTTGGTGTAAATATTTTCTCTACATTCATTAGTTAATATGTCTTAAATGTCCTTGTTAAACTGGGTTCTGTTACCAGCCCTGCTGTAAAAAGCATAGCACAGCCAGTGTTCCCCTCTCTAAGGCAGCTCACAGCTTAAGGAGGGAGATAGACTGAACAGTAAGTACATCCATATTACGAATGCTACTGTGTGAAGTTCAGTGCAACAGAAGGCACGTCAGTGCTGCATAAGGGAAACAGAGAAGACATCCCCGTAAGAGGTTATCCCAAATGAGAGTTGGGTAAAGGGAAGTAGCAGAGAGACCCACAGAGAAGCTGGAGAAGCAGTCACTGCAGGCTGATAGATGCTAGAGCAAGGGAGTCTGGGGGACTATTTAGGAATGCTCAGAGATTCATCTTTGTGGTTACATGAGGTGGTTTGCTAACTGTCGTCTACTCCCATGTGTTTCGATTCTTCGGTTTCCTGAAACTGGGGCTCAGTCCTCAGCTTCTGCTTAGAGATCTAGGTCAGAACTTAAGGAAAAAGCTTCCCTGTTGAAAAGCATGAACCTTTAGGTTTTTTTTTTTTTTCATTTGTTTTGCATAATCAATCACTCACCTGCAAACCTGGGGGTTTTCCTATCAGATGACAGGTGACAGGAGTCATGGAAAGGATTCAAATCCTCTAAGGTGGCTCAATGATGTCAACCCAATTACCCGAGACAGCTTATCTGCACAGCAACGGCCCTCGGGTGTCAGTACCTGTGTGGACTTGGGTGGAATTCTTTCCTGGGACACTTGGCTGACAGCAAGTCTGCTCATCCCTGCCTCCCCCCCCCCAAACCCCCTCCTGAAAGGAAAGCAGCATCAGCCCCTCCCCAAAGCCCAGAGACCTTGCCTGAGTTCTGGAGATAACAATATGCACAGCAAATTTTGTATGCTGCTAAAGAAAGGCTCCAAGGGCGGCGCTGATATCCCACAGTCCTTACACCAGGGTTAATCCACCGGTTAAGTCATTTCAGCCTATTCCACAAACAGCTGCTTCTCTTGCTTCCACCCCTGTGCTGCCCTGCCCTTGCCTGCTCTGACCACCTCGGTTTCTTTTCTAGAACTCATGTGGCTTCTTCACATTCCCGACTGAATGGGTGAGGCCAAGCATGGAGGGTCTGTGCCCTCCGCACTATGCTTTTACTTGTCTTGAGAGGGTAGAATGTATTGGGTTTTAGATATTGCAGCTAGCATCCTTTTGGAAGACCTAGGGCATTAAACATGTGGACTTTAGTGGGCTCGAACATTCCTAAAGGTGTTATCTACCTATAATCATCTGTGATCATGTAAATTCTGAGTCTGCAGAGAGGATGACCTGTTCAGGATCCTACATCCATTGCACATGAAACCAGGGTATAGTAGCATACTCTACAGGAGATGTGCTACAGAACCACAGAAAGGTCTCAGACAAAGATGGGGTTCAGGAGCTTAGGTTCTCTTTCCCTATGGTGAAAAACCAAGTCCCCAGTGCAGTTCTGCGAAGAATGAGGAAAATGGTAAACACACACACACACACACACACACACACACACACACAGAGAGAGAGAGAGAGAGAGAGAGAGAGAGAAAGGCATGCACATGGGAGGAACTTCCCAGAGGATATTTCAACATTCAACAGTAACTATTACACTTGCAACAGTGGCCCTCTGCTGTGTTACCAAACAAGATGACAACAGCAAAGTTCTATTCAAGCACACAGCAAGGAGATCCATCTGATAACACAGCCACATTGTAAGTTTGTTACTGAAGAGGAAGGTGCTGACCTTACTGGGCTCTTTTGTCTCTACAGGGAATTAGACAGAGGAAGTGGAATAACCGGTCTGGGTCTTTGAGCTTGGGGTGTGGCAGCCTTAGCACTTAAAGTATCTCCTTTAAATTTACTGATTCATCTCTTTGTACCCTTTCTTCTCCGTTTCTAAGATGGTGGAAGAGAAATTTCTCCCCCTGGAGACAGCATAGCAATGGACAGAATATCATAGACATAATGGAGGGAGGAGAGAACAATTCCCTTTTCAGAAGCAACGCTATTATTTTCAATGAGACAGACTAGAACCATTCCTCTGTCTTCTCTGAAGCTCCCTTGTGTTCATGACTAATTTGGGGATCCACCTACTCTTAGTACCACTGGTCTGGTACTAAGGAAGAAATCTCCCAGGCACTTCCCTGGTCCTAAAGGGTATTGGTGCAGGTCTTTGACACCAGAGGTGGGCGCCTCCCTCTATACCATTTTTCAGGATCTTGGGGCAACTTAGCCCTGGGCTGTGACTCCATTCCTGCCCTATTATGAAATGCCTGTGCCAGCTTGGCATAGTCACCTGCCTCATTTGCATTTCTCCACATGTGGCGTTCTCATGCCTCTGTGCACATTGCTTTCCTTAGCTGTAGCTTATGCAATGCCTTACTTCCCTGCATTAAGATCTCTGGCTTTTGGACTCCATTTAAGTTTAGCCAGAAAATCAGATTCTGGTCTCTTACTTGCCACTGCCTCATGGACTCTGAGAAGAAGTCTACTTGTAGCATCTTATTGTGTCTGGTGTGCTTTTTCCAATGTCTCTCAAGTACTGAATCACTGAGTTAGAATGGGTAACTCTCAGCCCATTGCCCTTCACACAGCTTGCTCATTTCTTGTTTTAGTAGCATGTGCATGAGTTCATGTATTCATTCAGTGAGCACGTTTGATTTTCCTCTATGATATATACCTCTTCAGGCTCTGGAAATAAGAGTAGTGATTATATTTCCATCCATCTCAAAGGAATGCAGTTGGGAACAAAGTAAGTCTATTCTAAGCAGAGAGTTTGATATAAAAGCATGAAAAAGTTAAGAAGAGAAAGGCAATGATGTTGATGACTACAGAAGTTCAAATGGAAAGAGATACCATGGCCAGTGCCCCAAGAAGGTAGACTATGATCTCCCACTTGCCACAGATGGGATACATGGAAACATCAGCATGCTCCAGGTGTAAGTAACAAAAATGTAAAGGCAGGAGTGTGACAGCCACTACCAGGAACAGTAAGGAGACCAGCACCACTGACTATAGCATAGAGGGTATTGGAAACAAAACAGAGAGGTTACTGGCTCCAATGTCACAAGAAATTATAACAACTTGGCTGGTGAGTAGGAAAAATAATGAAGGATTTTGTAGAGTAACAGGGTTTGACTTGTGTTTTCTAAGCATTGCCCATTTCTGTGCTTGGAACATACTGAGCAGAGACAAGAAAAGAAGCTAAAGAAATGGTAATAGGTTACTGTCTTAGTCAGGGTTTCTATTCCTGCACAAACATCATGACCAAGAAGCACTTGGGGAGGAAAGAGTTTATTCAGCTTACTCTTCCACATTGCTGTTCATCACCAAAGGAAGTCAGGACTGGAACTCAAACGTCAGGAAGCAGGAGCTGATGCAGAGGCCATGAAGTGATGTTCTTTACTGGCTTGCTTCCCCTAGCTTGCTCAGCCTGCTCTCTTATAGAACCAAGACTATCAGCCCAGAGATGGTCCCACCCACAAGGGGACCTCCTCCCTTGATCACTAATTGAGAAAATGCCTTACAGCTGGATCTCATGGAGGCATTTCCCCAAATGAAGCACCTTTCTTTGTGATAACTCCAGCCTGTGTCAAGTTGACACACAAAACTAGCCAGTACAGTTACTTTCAGAGAAGACATGTTGATTGCTCCTAACAAGGTGCTGAGAATCATGGTGACAGAAAGACAAAGTGTGTGTAAAGAGCAGAAGTGGTCACAGCTGGCGAATCATGGGTGTAAGGAAGGTCATAGACAGAAGGGTAGGGAAGTCTGTTCAAGAAAGAGTCTGGATTTAGCATAGGATGGTAGGCAATCATAGAAGGCCTCCTGGAGGAGAGAGCATATCCTAGAGTGAAGCAGATACATGAAGTAGAGTGACCAGCTGACCAGTGTTCCCCCTGGACTGCGCTGCTTTTAACACTTCTGTACTGTGAAAATAGCGGTGGTGGATAAAGGATGAGAATGTTCCAGAATCTATGGATGGCCTAAGACACTTGTTCTTTGTTCAATATGGCCAGAAGAAGCCAAAAGATTGGTCACCCTTGTAATTGAACAGAAAAGAATAGAAACATCCCATCAATGAGACTGGAGGTGCTAGGGAACAGAGAACAGAGAGATATAGGTAGACAGCAGGATGGTTTGGAGAAGTANAAAGGATGAGAATGTTCCAGAATCTATGGATGGCCTAAGACACTTGTTCTTTGTTCAATATGGCCAGAAGAAGCCAAAAGATTGGTCACCCTTGTAATTGAACAGAAAAGAATAGAAACATCCCATCAATGAGACTGGAGGTGCTAGGGAACAGAGAACAGAGAGATATAGGTAGACAGCAGGATGGTTTGGAGAAGTAGGCAAAGGCTCTGATAGGCTGAGTTCTTTACACCAGGTAGAAAATATTTGATGTGTTTTAACATCACTGGCAGTGTTCTAAGGAAGAAGGGAAAATACAAACATCTTAGAGAGGTCACTGGGGCCTCCTATTTATTTATGTAAAAGTCTTTAACCCTACATCATGGTATCAGGGAAAGTAAAAAAGCAAACTGTAAAATGAAGGATCAGAGTCGAAGCTGTATTTGCGGCATCACTTCCCACCCAGGTGATCTGTAGCCACATGGATGTTCTTATGCCTAGCAGGACCACACCCCTCCACAGCAGGGACTCCCAACCTCCCCAGTGCTGCAGCCCTTTAGTACAGTTCCTCCAATTGTGGTGACCCTCACTCATCCAATTAATTTTTTCTGCTAATCCATAACTGTGAATATTGCTACTGTTATGACTTATAATCTAAATATCTGATATGCAGGATATCTAATACGCAACCCCTGTGAAAGGATCATTTGATTCCCAGATGGGTCACAACCTGGAGGTTGAGAACCCACAGGTTCTAAAGCCAAAGGGGTCAACCACTGTTGCCCAATTTGCAAGGATGGCATGAATGTTCTCTTTGGCACTGCATCTCACGCCCATGACTTTTGTCTTTTTCTCCTTGGTGACCTGCCTCCAGGTCATTTCTTTTTCTTTCAACCGTCTCCATATAGTCCTCACGTTCCACATCTCTCTGCTGCAGCCTGATACAGGCTAGTGGATACTCACTAAGCTCTGCCCTGGGATGGATCGATCGGTGGGCACAGACTCAGCTGGGTACAGCTGGCAATTTGGGATAGGAACGTCCTCATGGCAAATTTAAAACCAATTATTAATAAAAGCTTGTCTGCTCCATTATTTCTACCTGCCATCAATCATAGATAATCGCAATGGAAAACCTTCTTCCCACTGGGGCAGACTAATCAGGCTCCCATTCTCAGTCCGAGTCACTGTAAGGGATTCCTCATTGGTCTCCAAAAGTTGTGTCTTCCACATTCAATACCACAAAAGCCATGTTTGCTAGTATGCCCACTGAGACATAAAAACACACATTTCTGACTTCCCCAGATCTCAGTCTTCCCGTGGTTAAAGCCTGAGCATCTCACTCTAACCTGGTCAGTGTCACAGTGCCCAGACAATAACCTAATAGCTGAAACGTCTTCTGTTTATTCAACATCCCAAACTCTAATTCCTGAGATGGTGTGGGCCACAATATTCAGGGTTTCCATCTGCACTAGTAAGAAGAAAAACTAGTTTTGATTCTGGCCCTATATGGGATGCCTTGGGTGATTTTAAGCAAGTCACTTTCCCTTCAAGAGGTTCAATTTCTCCTTAGTCAGATTAATATAATACCTACAAAGCTGAAGTCACAGGATTGCTGGGAGGGCCAGATGACATCATGGCTTTGAAAGCCACCACCCTTATAAGCCACAGTGGTAGCTATGAATGGTAGGTATAATATTCTTGACAATGCAAGACTTTTTGAGTTTGCTTGTATGGTTTATTTTTATCTGCCACTCCCTTTATCTTAGCTACTCGACACAATATGATGAACAGCCATAGGGTAACTGCTTTGTAAGGTTTAGCTCTCCTCTACAAGCATATCCCAATTATATATCCTTTGTATTTGCGCAGGTACCAGCATAAAGTCTTGTGTATGGTCATCTCTCTTGGTCTATAAGTCCTACTACATCTTATATTTATTTAACATTCTTCCTAACTGAAAACACGCAAGAGATGTCAAGTCAAGTCTTGAGCAAGTGAATGTCCAAATGAACTAACGAATGTAGTGACATCTCTTTTTTAACCCCTCACTGCAAAATATGCTAATAGTGCCCTCTGCTGCTGACCGATGGGTTCATGTCTGCTGTGCAGTGGAAGAGAATGCCCTAGAGTAGTAGTGGAAGAACAGTAGGAGGAATAGGTAGACTTGTGTGGGGGGCTGATGGAACAGAGAAAAAAGCTGGAATGCCAGGGTTTGCATGAAGAAAGGGAGTCAAAGGGCGCTGTGAGGTGGCTGTTGGAGAGTCAGGTTTCTGCTTTCTAGATAGGTGGTAGAGATCCAGTTTCTAGTGAGAATACCCCTCAATTTTATGTAATGAGGCTCTCTTTTCCTCTGTTTATATAAGGGCAACAAATGTGTTTGTTATGGCTCGAGGTCATTTCTGCATGTTATTATGTGAAAATTGATTTGAATTCTCTGAAGTTGTTCATGGACCATCAGCAGCATGTTCTGCAAACTTCCAAAGTACCACTAGGAAACGAACCCCTGGCCCTCTTCCCCTCCCTGGCTGCTTTGTGGTAGATAGTAAAAATGACCCCCAAAATAAACTTCCTGGTAACTCATGAGAGAGGTTATTATGACTAGCCTTCTCTTCACACATAAATATTTTGAACCTGAGAGGAGTAGGAAATGTCCATTATTTAAGAGCTGGTCCAAAGCCCCAAGAGGTGTCAAGGGAGACCAGGGTATGAGCTCACCTTTCCCTGCCAACCTTTAGTTAATTTAAATACATTGTAAAATAGGGAGTATATCTAACCTGGCCTTGCTCTGCTGGTCTGTAAACACCACGCAGTGTCATGGCAATGAATTTTTCTTAGTGTCTCTATCATGCTATCATGAGCTTGCTAGTTTCCATCTCACTTGCTATAGAGAGCCAAACACTGGCTTAAGCTCCAGGATAGAAAACACTGTGATCATCACGGATGGCCAAACATCCTTCTCTTTAATTTGTCCATCTTTCTACATGTGGAAGTTTTATTCCACACAATGCTGGACATAAAGATACAATCTGTGCTGATTCTGAAAACAGACTTGTTTAAAGTTTTCAACACGACAGTTAGTCATATGTGACAAAGGGATTTTAGTGGGCAACGTGTCCTGGTGGAGAGGCACACCTCAAGGTCCCCCAGGAAGCAGCCCTTTCTGGTACCGAGCCTTTTGAAGTCGCTCACCAGTGATTCAAAGCAATGTTCCTGGTACAGGGAGCACATCTGATGTGCTTTTATTACCCTTCGAGACAAAAAAAATTCACTCAGAAGCCAAATGTCTGGAAGGAAAAATCTGTACCCTGTACTCAGGCCTGCGGCCTGGAAGTTCAGAGAGGGCTGGGAGTGCTCTGTGAGGAAACCAGAGCATGTCTGAACAGAGTACCTACAGACTGAGGCTCCAAGCCAGGGCGGCCGCCATCTTGGGAGGAGTCACCTTTTAAGGATCTCTACAGGAGTATGTAGAAGTGGGTGAGGCCTAAGGTCAAATAACTCTGGGTCACTCCCCTGACTCCTACTTATCCCCATAGCTTAAAACTGTCAGAACTACAAGACATCCACTCTGTGCTTCTCTGGGGACTGACTTCAGTCAGATATTACCTGCCTCAGGTTTCTTTTTCTCTTATATGGAGTACTAATCGGCTGTACCTGGCTGTTGGGAAAAACACAGTAGTCCATTAAAGGAAGCAGAAAAGAAGAATATTGTCCCAGGAATCTGCGCTCTCTAGTCAAAGGAACCTTGCATGGTAGCTCTTGATACACAGCTGAGGAGTAAAGTATTTTAAGACTGCTCAGAAGCAAAGTGTGTACAAAAAGATGTGATGTTGTTGATGTTGAATACATCGAGGGAGGTGGGAAATACAGTTGTTATTTAATTACCAACATTAACTTCAAAGAAATACAACTAATTCATCTTCATATTACCTCACAAGAAAAACATACCCTGAAACTCTGAGCTTTAAAAATAGGACGGGAAAGCAAGGGGTACGCTTAGTAGATGTTGCTAAATAACACTGGATACGATGAGAAACTCAAACATTGTCCCGGTGACCAGAAGCCTTGAAGTCAGTTTCTGAGCCTCGGGCACTCTGTGATTTCTTCAAAAATCCAAGGAATACTGTTACCTAAGACCTTCAAAGGCAAATGTGAACAGACCAAAAAACAGGCAGAGAGAAGAAACAGAACGCGATTGGACGCAAGTTGTGTAATACTGGACCATTTGGTTTTAAAGAAGGGAAGTCGGCGCCATTAACTCCCGTTGGGGATAATTTTCTTCTAATGTTTCCTAAGGACTCTGAAACCCTGTCGTCTGTATACCACCGGGAAGGATGTCCTTAACACGGCACACAGGGCCCTGACCCTCTGAGCTTACCAAAGGCTTTCAGCTTTTCAGACATCATACTTCACGGCTAGAATGTCTTCCTGACTCTGTCGTGAAAGTGCAAAGGGTTGTGTGAGTAAACTGGCCCCAAGGTGTGTGGGGCAGAAAGATCCCTGGGTTCCTAGGCAGAGGAAACAGTGCAGGTGAGGCCGTGGGCTCTGGCTGTGTGAGGGCCTCTCTGAGCCTCTTCTGACAGGAGCTTCTCCTCTCCTCTTGGATAGGAAGCATGCTCCCTCAGGGCGCCACTCCACCCACTTAAATAATAACTCTCTTGCCAGGGAATGAAATAAAACTTCCTCCTTACCTGGTATTTATTTGGATTTTCACAGCACTCATTAAAGTCTTTTTCCTAGGGCAATCTGCAGTACAGATCCTATTTCACCCTAACCCCTAACAACAACTTCAATATGAACTCTCAAAGGCTCAGTGTTTTAGACTTCCAGGAGCTGCCCCATTCACGCCGAGGGCTTCACACATGGGGACTGGGTGCAGGGAGAGTTCGGGGCCCCATCTGCTAGTATTAAGCAGGACAGGGCACTCAACAACCAGTTCAGCTGTCACCTCTGTAACCTGTTCACCATCCCCACCTCCTCCTTCTCTGAATTCATCCGGCCTTTCCTTCCTACATCTGGTATAACTCATGCACTACACTATTTATTTTATGTTGCCAATGCACTGACTTCGGTTTTTCTTCACTTTACTCTGAGTCCTTCCATTCATCCTCAGTATACTCCTGGCCTTTATGTAGCCACTCAAGACTGTCTGAGAAACAAACTCAGTAATGATCAAAAGCTTTGTTCAACCTTCTTCCCCGAGACTGCCTCTTCCCCCCATCTACAAAATAAAGATCATATTAAACGTCTCTCATAATTATGTACTTATATACGAATGCCAAGTGCTTCAAGACCATAAAATGTGTTATAAATGCCAACTGTGATTATAAGTCTTTGAAACAATGGGATATATGGTTAGTGAGTGGAAAAAGATGAGACACGGCTAGTCATTCTTGCCTGGTCCCTGCTTCTACCCCACCCACCACCAGATGTAACTCAAGGGTGAAAACATGAATCTGGAAAGGAGAAGGCTTTGACTAAGGTCTATAGGACTCCTGAGACTTATGTCAGGGACCTGCCTTCATGGGGGAAGGCATTCAAGTTGGATAAGAAGAGCCTAAGGAAGGGTTTCCATATATAAATAAGATTAATATCTAGTCTGAGGTTGAAGTGGAGGCTTTAATGAAAAAGGGTCTTTCTTATTTACCTAGGGTGTGTGTGTGTGTGTGTGTGTGTGTGTGTGTGTGTGTGTGTGTGAGCAAGTGACAGGGGCAATTAGCAGAAATAGGTCCTAACCTTTCTCCTGGATGCTCTTTTATTGTCCTATGGAGGGAATAGAAGCAGGACATCTTCTTCTCCTGGTTTCTGCTTCCTTCAGATGTAGAACTACCATGGCCAGCAAAAGGTATGTTTTACAGTGAATGAACAGCCAATCATATACCCCCTCCCTAGCCTCATTTCAGGAACATGGAGAGGGGCAGGAATATATTCTTCAGCTATTGCATTGTGGTTTCTTAATAAGGTTTCTGAAGCCAGAGATGATTCACTAATTCAAGCACTTCACATGGCCTCTGCCATCCATTGTACTGAAGACCAGGATCAAGCATTCACATGGCCTCTGCCATCCATTGTACTGAAGACCAGGATCAAGCATTTCACATGGCCTCTGCCATCCATTGTACTGAAGACCAGGATCAATGATCAGATTGTTCCAAGTTTGTCATCGTTGGCTCTCAGAGGTCAGGACAGTAGTGGGCACAGCAAGCATTTTGTTCTGCAGGGAGGAGGAAGAGAAGGAGAAGGTGGAGGAGGGAGGAGGAAGAGGAGGAGAAGGTGGAGGAGGGAGGAGGAAGAGGAGGAGGAGGAGGAGGAGACAGCAGAGACTTTAACAGTCTGACAGAGTCACTCTTCCAGCCCAGCAGTGAGCTCAAAGGTGGTTGACATGACTTGTCTCCATGCATCCAAAGCTATTAACCAGGTAAAAACAAACCAGACCCTGCGTCTCCAATTGAAAACATCAAACTGTCAGGGGAGTAGAAGATTTACGGGTGGGCTGCTGGGACCATGTGGGAGGGTAACGTCATCCCACAGGTTTCTTGGCGATAGGTGGAAGAAACCCAGGGTCTTGTAGTTTGGAATTTTTGCCAAATGGCTCCTCTTTTCCGCCAAGAGTTCAGGGTGTGGGATCGGTCTCCCTTTCCCCACTTCCCAGCTACTACAGTGTCAGCTTCCTCAGAATACTTAATGCTTTGGCATGAGGAGCTGCCGAGGTGGCCCCATTACTCCTTCCTTGACGTCATTGAGGGAGTTGTTCCCTGTGGCTGTCTTCTGTGAAATAATTCAGCATTTGTACTTCAATTAAAATTCATAGGTATAAATTATTAAATGGAACTGACTCATTCTGTGGCTCCTCTTCAGCTGAGTACATGCCAAAGAAATGTTACTTATGTGCGAAGGATGCAAAGGCCGGAAAACGGAGAGGTCCTTGTCAGCTTAGAGGCAGGCTGTACAGAAAGACACCTCACATCCCAGGTCGCACTGTCCTAGGTCAGTCCACGCTAAGTTTAAGTCGAAGACAATCTCTACCTTTGAGGGGCAGCAAAAAAAAAAGACACCATCCATGATTGCCCCATGATCTCTATGCCCATCATGGGGGTTACTGGGCACTAGGTATATCTCATGAAGGAACTGGAAGCAAGTTGAATTAGGGACTCGTGTCCAATGTATCTCATGGAACAGAAGGAGATGCATGTCATCCCACAGCTGTTAGTTGGAAAGGAAAAAGAGTTTACGTGCTTCTATAAAATCAAACCTTTCCTGTTAGCAAATTAGTTAGGCCTGGGCAGATGGTGGAAAGAGTAATAGTTCTCATACTGTTTTGTTTTTTTCTAGTAAGATCTTGCTTCTTCCTCTGGCTCCGTGCTCCTAAGTCAAGGAAGTGTCTACAGGCAGTCATTACACAGTGTTCATGTTTGTCTCCTGCTGTTAAGTGGGCATTGTATCCCACGCTTAGAAACATGTACGCATTCCCCAGGAATGAGCATGTTTAGTGTTATATCTGTTCAATACAGTATTACGATGATGAGAACCAACCTTTGAAATATAGAACTTTAAAAAAGGAAGGGACAAATGGTCCTTAAGTGATTAAAAAAAAAAAAAAAGTAGGACTTTGTTATTTACTCTGCTGTGAGCACAGAATCCATTTGTGTCAACAAGGGAAAGGGTGGCCCTGGTGGAAGAATCCAGACCTGCAGAGGCACAGATGAGGGGAGCAAGTTCCATCTTTGGCCAAGGAGATAAAGGTACCTATTCTCTAGGTAGAGGGAGCCCTGCCTCTAAATTTCAGCTTCACAGGCAAGGCCTTCTTGCATCCCCTAGTCCAATAGCTCTGGCTTCAGCTCTGCTCCTGTCTGCTCTCACTCAGACATCACAGCATCATGGCGGAGCCTCAGTTTTTTGCCCAAAGTGAAAGAGGGAACTGGATTGTAATTTCTTTGGCTTTCTTCAGCCCTCATAACTACCAAAAGAATTCGAATGGGATTTTCCACTTATCGGCAAACAGGACTATTTAGCATATAGACTCTAATTTCTGAATTTGGCTTTCCTAAGTCATCTGATGGCACTCCCTAAATATTTGAATGAAATTATGCATGGTTTGATATGGAGCAGATTAAAAAAAAAAAAAAGAATGCTTAAGTATATCTTCGATGTTCCAGGTGTAAAGCAACGTGGCCAACCAGCAGAACGGGAACAACCACTCCCTGCTGTCAGCGTGGTGACACAGGATGGGATCTCACACAACAGTGGCTGGCGGCTTCTACTGAGGCACTCACCCATTTTCTATGGGCTGGATGGCACATTCTATGCTGAGGCTGCTGCCTCTCCCAGGGCACGAGCGCACCCAAGGAACAAGAACTGTTCAGAGCCAAGGTCTGATTTCTTTGTTGATGTCTTGTAACCAGAAAACAGAAATTAGATCCTTGCCCAGATCTGTCTATCATTGAGTTTTAATGCCAGCAAGTGCTTTACAGCGGAGAGCAAACAAATTAACTTCTTCACATATCACGAACTGTCAACCCTAAAGTTGGGGGTAAAAGTTTCATAGCCATATACACCTGTAGTGACATCATTTGCCACTCTCAGATGTTAGCAGGAAAAAAAAATATCTTTGTATTTTTTTTTTAATATTTCTAAAATTAGTCTTGCTATTGGTTTGTGTTCAGTTTGTATCTTGAGGAAGGCATAGGGTTTGGGGAACCATTATAATGAATTACACCATTTTCAGAAAAGGAACTGGAGGCCAGAAAGAGGAAGGGAGTTAGTTATTTTAGGTCACCTGGGAATCGAGAGCTTTTCCCAATCTTTTGAGGCAGAAGTGTATCCAGAATTCTGGTTTGGCAGTGGTAGGCCAATAGCACACAGCACACAGCACCGTAGTTGAATTTCTCAGTTCCATCGAGCCAATCTTCTTAGCCCTAACCAGATCACAAGTGGCACATAGCCCTAAGCAGATCAAAAGTGGCACCTTTACTGGAGCGCATTGCAAGAGTGGGTGTGGTCCGAGAGCAGAGCCTTTGCAGTGAAACCCGAAAGTCTTTGAGTTCTCTGAATTAACACTCCGGCTTACTAGCCAGTCCTGTTCCCTCCAAAGCAAGTGACCCACTTTCTTGCAGACCCCTGTCTGCTGGCAGAGTTGTCATGGTCCATTGTTCCTGGGTTGTCCCAGATAGTTACAAAAGCATCATCATCGGAAGATAAAATAGGTGTGCATCGGAAGACAAATGCTGTAACAAGGATCCCTTTATTAAACACTTCAGACACAGCACACCTCTGAGAGCTGACAGCAGCAGGAAGAGGAAGCTGCCCAGCAGAAGCAGCTGAGGCACAGCCTGTGAGAAACAGTTCTGAATTTATATCAGCAGGAGACCCTCTCCGGCAGCAATAGTGCCTAGGGCAGGGCAATTAAAGGCGTTCATTCTTCCATCACCACTGGGGTGAGCCTGCACTGCTGGAACCTCTGTGTGCATGTTTAGGTGTCCCCCTTACAGAGCACTGTGGAGGGGAATCAGAACTTCTGTGGAAAACACCAGTCCTAACCTTCTACCCAAGGGGACCCTGTGTCATAGTCCTTATTCCAGTGGTGGCTTCCTCAAGCCTGAAAGCTGCTGCTCTCTGTGATTCTTGGGGCCAGGCAGATGGTGTCCTGGGAGCTCCTAGACACAAGGCAAGCTTGCTGCGAAGAGTCTGAACTCTCAGCCAACGGTGCCATGAAAGGTGATGGGGGAAAGGCAGCAAACCATAGAAGCCTGAGACCAATTCACATCCTATCTTTAGACTAGCTATTGGGGTGCTGAGTGCAGGCTTATCATGTTGAGACTGTGAATATGCAGCAAATTAACCGTGTGTGTGTGTGTGTGTGTGTGTGTGTGTGTGTGTGTGTGTGATGTAGTGTTTGTGTATCTGGGTGGTATGTGTTTGGGTATGCTTATGTTTGTCTCATGTATGTGTGGCATGTTTGGGAGTTTGTGCCATGTGTAAGTGGGCTGTGCTGTCTTATGTATGTGTGGCATGTTTGGGAGTTTATGCCATGTGTAAGTGGCCTGTGCACTTCTGTATTTGTGTTGTATGTTTACTGGTGTGGCATGAAGAGCGTGGGTGTTCTGACTCAGTGTGGTGTGTGACTTGAGGGTGTGAATGGGCTCTGCATGACGAACTGAAGCAAAACAATTAAGACCAGAAGAAAGCCAATCGAGCAAAGTTGGGAACGGGGCGGTGGGGTGGGGGAAATCTAACGGCTCTTAGTATCCTGTTAATTTATACCACGGCTCTCTGTACAAAAATAAAAAGGTTCTCATAAGATTATCTATTTAAATAAATATTCAATAGAGCACTCTCTTTTCTATAGCTCATCTTTGGGGTTAATATTCAGTCCATGCTGCCCGCGCTGTTCTTGATCCAAGATGGCAATCACTTCATCCGCCTTTATCCGCTCCTGCGAAAAGACAATTGACACATTTCTGGTACAAGTGTAATAACCAGCCCGGGCAGCAGATGCTTCCCCAACATTTCCAGCCAGCCATCTGTGCACAGATTGGTGCAACACCCAGACAGGGATAAGCCTACTTCAGCCAAACCGGTATCGCTCTTCACACATCCCCGCGTTCTAAGCAATTACCTTCGGAGATGGCTCCACCTGAAGAAGTCTCATCTATTCATTGGCTTTCTACCCTTTCTGTCTCTCAGGCATCACCATCTCTGACTTAGCTCAGGGTCTCTCTCAGAAAAGACTACTCACCTTTTCCCGGGAAAAGCCTGGTCCTGGTCTCCCACACTTGATAAGGTTTTTGGCCCTGTCTTTCTGTGTCCTGTTTCTGTCCCTGTCTTTTTAATGGAGAGTGAAGGACAGAGTTTCTCAGACATGGCACTACTGACATTTGAGGGAACAAAGACAGAGACTGAGAAACTTTCCTGTCTACTGCTAATGTTAACATCCCTGGTCTAGAAGGTGTCTCCACATTGTGGGAACTAAAACTGTGTCTGGACAGTGTGAAAGTCCCTCTAAACATCTAAATGCTACCTACACCTTAAGAGCAACTCATTCAGATTCTTCTCACTGGGTGTTCTAGAAGGTTCCAAACAAGTCTCACTCCTTGTTCAGGCTCCTGGTGGACAATCTCTCCCTTAAGTCTCACTGCGACACTGTCCCACATCGGGCTCACCACTCTTCAGTTGGTTCCTGGTTCTGCTTTCTTGGTGGGGAATTTCAGGTTTTTAATATTTCCTTTTTCTTCCTCAGTCATATTGTGTGCTGCCCCTCTGATACCCACCTTATACTACAACTTTTGGTTACCTAAAAGTCTTTGAGTATTCATTCTCAAAATAGCTTCCCAGCCCTGATTTGAAATACACCCCTTCCCCGCCCCCTGCCCCCAGACTCCCAGTATATCCTGTGTTTTCTTTTACCCCTGTACCAGTGCAGCATAGAGACAGCAGATCTTCTTCAACCTCCAAGGCAACCTCCCCTTGAAGTTAAACCCTTGTTACCGGTGGTATTCCTCTAACCTAGGTCCACATGTTGGCTAATGTCATTCATTTTCAAGAAGTCATCCCCTAGAACTAGGGGAGCTTACAAGGGTGTGAGGAGAGGAGAGTGGCCACAATGGCTAGAAGAAAATCCATCAGCCTAATATGAACTGAGAAAGCCTGCCCCTGGCTCCTTCTCACCCTTAGGTCCAACGCTCCTCTTTTAGAAAACATGCTGTTCTGGTTACTCTGGCCTTCTTTTTGTGGGCTGTTTTCGGTTTATTTGTTTTCTTGGTGCTAGGGACTGGGCCCAGAAGCTAGCCCATGCAAGGGGTGTGCTGCAGCCCTGAGCTGCCTCCCCATCCACTTTTGTTTCTCAAGTCACCTACTCCAAACCTCTGCTCTTCTGCAAGCCATCCTCAGCCCGGACTCCCTCCCTTCCAGTGTTCCTTGTAGTTGGTTCTTCCTGCCACACACAGGTTCCAGCTCACATATCATACATTTGTATACAGCTTGTATAATATCTACTGCTAGGTCAGTTATGTCATTCTATTTTTTATTTAGAATATATATATATATATATATATAATATAGGAATAGGTGCATTGCTGGTGAAATAAATCTGCTGATTATATACATGCTTTTGCTTATTTGCAGTCCTTTATTTTTTTCTTCTTTTAGGTTGTAAAAAAGAGAGAGAAGGCTCTCATTGTCTTGGTCACTGATATATTTCCAGTGCCCATAAAAACCTACTACCTCTTGTCAAGGGCTCTATTATACTAAAAAAGAAGTGTTTATGGGAATAAAGGCATAAAGTGTGTCTCCCCAGGGATGCTCATCTTATAAATCTTATTGCCAACATTGCTTCCCAAATTAAACCTTCCCTAACTGATTCTTCATGTCCCTAAGTGATCATTTACTGCAGACAATTCTTAC